>CM038118.1:21849153-21888225 GCA_001642375.2 Mentha longifolia
TAGGGAAAAAATCATACGAATCAACTGAGAGAACTTCGTACTTCGACCACCCCCTATTCTTCTATATATCATAAGTGTTACAACGACTGAAGAATCGTGCGAAACCGATGAGTAACGAAGGAGATGTGAGGGGGACGAAACAAGAAAAACAATGCCTAGGGCAAAAACCGTACAAATCGACTGAGAGTATTTCAGGCTTCGACCACCACCTATTCTTCTATATCTCATAAGTGTTACAATGACTGAAGAATCGTTCGAAACCGATGAGTAACGAAGGTGATATGAGGGGGACGAAACAAGGAAAATGATACTTACGGAAAAAATCATACGAATTGACAGAACTTTGGACTTCGACCACCCCCTATTCTTTTATATCTCATAAGTGTTACAACGACTCAAGAATCGTGCGAAACGATGAGTAACCAAGGAGATATGAGGGGGACGAAACAAGGAAACGATGCCTAGGGAAAGAATCGTACGAATCGACTCAGAGAACTTCGGACTTCGACCACCCCCTATTCTTCTATATCTCATCAGTGTTACAACGACTCGAGAATCGTGTGAAACCGATGAGTAACGAAGGATATGTGAGGGGGACGAAATAAGGAAAACGATACCTAGGGAAAAAATCATACAAATAGACTGAGAGAACTTCAAAATTCGACCACCCCCTATTCTTCTATATCTCATAAGTGTTACAACGACTTGAGAATCGTGCGAACCCATGAATAACGGAGGAGATGTGAGGGGGACGATACAAGAAAAATGATGCCTAGGGAAAAAATCATACGAATCGACAGAGAGAACTTCGGACTTCGACCACCCATATTCTTCTATATCTCATAAGTGTTACAACGACTGAAGAATCGTTCGAAACCGATGAGTAACGAAGGAGATATGAGGGGGACGAAATAAGGAAAACGATCCCTAGGGAAAAAATCGTACGAATAGACTGAGAGAACTTCAGGACTTCGACCACCCCCTGTTCTTTTATATCTCATAAGTGTTACCACGACTTAAGAATCGTGCGAAACCGATGAGTAACGAAGGAGATGTGAGATGGACGAAACAAGGAAAACGATGCCTAGGGAAAAAATCGTACGAATCGACTGAGAGAACTTCGGACTTCGACCACCCCCTATTCTTCTATATCTCATAAGTGTTACAACGACTGAAGAATCGTTCGAAACCGATGAGTAACGAAGGAGATATGAGGGGACGAAACAAGGAAAACGATACCTAGGGAAAAAATCGTACGAATTGACTGAGAGAACTTCGGACTTCGACCACCCCTATTCTTCTATATCTCATAAGTGTTACAACGACTGAAGAATCGTGCGAAACCGATGAGTAACGAAGGAGATGTGAGGGGACGAAATAAGAAAACGATGCCTAGGGAAAAAATCGTACGAATCGACAGAGAGAACTTCGGACTTCGACCACCCCCTATTCTTCTATATCTCATAAGTGTTACAACGACTGAAGAATCGTGCGAAACCGATGAGTAACGAAGGAGATGTGAGGGGACGAAACAAGAAAACAATGCCTAGGGAAAAAATCGTACAAATCGACTGAGAGAACTTCGGACTTCGACCACCACCTATTCTTCTATATCTCATAAGTGTTACAACGACTGAAGAATCGTTCGAAACCGATGAGTAACGAAGGAGATATGAGGGGGACGAAACAAGGAAAACTGATACCTAGGGAAAAAATCATACGAATCGACTAGAGAACTTCGGACTTCGACCACCCCCTATTCTTCTATATCTCATAAGTGTTACAACGACTCAAGAATCGTGCGAAACCAATGAGTAACGAAGGAGATATGAGGGGGACGAAATAAGTAAAACGATCCCTAGGGAAAAAATCGTACGAATCAACTGAGAGAACTTCAGACTTCGACCACCCCCTATTCTTTTATATCTCATAAGTGTTACCACGACTTAAGAATCGTGCGAAACCGATGAGTAACGAAGGAGATGTGAGATGGACGAAACAAGGAAAACGATGCCTAGGGAAAAAATCATACGAATTGACTGAGAGAACTTCGGACTTCGACCACCCCCTATTCTTCTATATCTCATAAGTGTTACAACGACTGAAGAATCGTTCGAAACCGATGAGTAACGAAGGAGATATGAGGGGACGAAACAAGGAAAACGATACCTAGGGAAAAAATCGTACGAATTGACTGAGAGAACTTTGGACTTCGACCACCCCTTATTCTTCTATATCTCATAAGTGTTACAACGACTGAAGAATCGTGCGAAACCGATGAGTAACGAAGGAGATGTGAGGGGGACGAAATAAGAAAACGATGCCTAGGGAAAAAATCATACAAATCGACAGAGAGAACTTCGGACTTCGACCACCCCCTATTCTTCTATATCTCATAAGTGTTACAACGACTGAAGAATCGTGCGAAACCGATGAGTAACGAAGGAGATGTGAGGGGGACGAAACAAGAAAAACAATGCCTAGGGAAAAAATCGTACAAATCGACTGAGAGTACTTCGGACTTCGACCACCACCTATTCTTCTATATCTCATAAGTGTTACAATGACTGAAGAATCGTTCGAAACCGATGAGTAACGAAGGAGATATGAGGGGGACGAAACAAGGAAAATGATACCTAGGGAAAAAATCATACGAATCGACAGAACTTTGGACTTCGACCACCCCCTATTCTTTTATATCTCATAAGTGTTACAACGACTCAAGAATCGTGCGAAACCGATGAGTAACGAAGGAGATGTGAGGGGGACGAAATAAGAAAACGATGCCTAGGGAAAAAATCGTACAAATCGACAGAGAGAACTTCGGACTTCGACCACCCCCTATTCTTTTATATCTCATAAGTGTTACAACGACTCAAGAATCGTGCGAAACCGATGAGTAATGAAGGAGATGTGAGGGGGACGAAACAAGAAAACGATGCCTAGGGAAAAAATTATACGAATCGACTGAGAGAACTTCGGACTTCGACCACCCCCTATTCTTCTATATCTCATAAGTGTTACAACGACTGAAGAATCGTGCGAAACCGATGAGTAACGAAGGAGATGTGAGGGGGACGAAACAAGGAAAACGATACCTAGGGAAAAAATCATACGAATAGACTGAGAAAACTTCGGAATTCGACCACCCCCTATTCTTCTATATCTCATAAGTGTTACAATGACTGAACAATCGTGCGAAACTGATGAGTAACGAAGGAGATGTGAGGGGGACGAAATAAGAAAATGATGCCTGGGAAAAAATCGTACGAATCGACTGAGAGAACTTCGTACTTCGACCACCCCCTATTCTTCTATATATCATAAGTGTTACAACGACTCAAGAATCATGCGAAACCGATGAGTAACGAAGGAGATGTGAGAGGGACGAAATAAGGAAAACGATGCCTAGGGAAAAAATCGTACGAATCGACTGAGAGAACTTCGGACTTCGACCACCCCCTATTCTTCTATATCTCATAAGTGTTACAACGACTCAAGAAACGTGCGAAACCGATGAGTAACGAAGGAGATGTGAGTGGGACAAAATAAGAAAATGATGCCTAGGGAAAAAATCATACGAATCGACAGAGAGAACTTCGGACTTCGACCACCCCCTATTCTTCTATATCTCATAAGTGTTACAACGACATGAAGAATCGGTCGAAACCGATGAGTAACGAAGGAGATATGAGGGGGACGAAACAAGGAAAACGATACCTAGGGAAAAAATCGTACGAATCAACTGAGAGAGAACTTCGGACTTCGACCACCCCATATTCTTCTATATCTCATACGTGTTACAACGACTCAAGAATCATGCGAAACCGATGAGATCTCAGTTTGTTAGGTCTAGTCAACCAGTTTGAAGGAGTTCAACACTTGCCTTGAAGAGTTCAAGACTCGCAGTTTGAAGGAAGATCGTTGAAGACTCCAGTTTGAGGATGTAATGTCAACCTGCCTAAATAGGTTGATCGATCTGGCCCCTGCATCCTTGGAAGAAAGCTGGACTGCCTCAACGGGAAGAAAGTATAATGTGTTAGTGTATGAATCTTACATATCCAACGGCTAGTTTTCAAATTCGAGCCTATAAATACCCCTTCCCTCAACCAGAATTCTTACGGGAAAATCAAGCTTTCAAGCCAAACCTCTGCCGAATTCTCAAGCACTCAAGTCTTTCACTCAACACTCGAAATCAAGTTATTTTCCCAAGTGTTGTAGTTTTAATTAAGAGTTCGAAGTTCTGGTCTTAGATTACTTGATTGTTTACTGCTGCTCAAGTAATTCTTCGAGAGTCTACTACTATTACATTAATTTCTATTTTGTAATAGAGACTTTCGATTATAATTTCTTTCTTCAAAGTAAGGATAACCCTTGAGTTAGATAAGACTAGTAGTTATTGTTTGTAACAAGTTGTAAGTAAAGTGTTGGTCCTAGAAAGAGTAATTTGGTGTATGGGGGGGGGGGGGAATATATCAATTGCCAATAGTTTTGACTTTCAAAACTGTTATATCGGGTGTGTAGAATGCGAATCGGCAGAGTAACGATTTAGTAATAACCGAGGCGAGAATTTAATACTCTCTCCACAAGACAAAATTGCTCGCACATTACACGCGGTTCGATAGCAATTGTCTCCAAGATACAACGGTTGAAACGATTACGAGTCCTTGTACTAGAACGTTGTAATACCGGCGAACTTACTTGATACTTGGGACTTGAGTATTCAAAAATATACTAGTATGTATGAGATGATTTGCTATGAAAATCGAATGAATGAATGAAATCCAAATGAGAGGGGCTCTATTTATAGTTTTCAAGTGGTGCGACCGAAGGGATGCGACCGCACCAAATGGTGCGAACCAAGGAGACACCTTGGTTCAGCCATGAAGGAGGCCGAAGTGGTGCCTCGGTTCGTGCCAGCGGAAGCATCAATTCGTGCGCTGCCACATGGCAGCGCCTCGTTCGGCCACGTCAGCACGTATCGACATGTGTCGCGCTCGAAGCCCGCCACGCCAGCAGTTGCCGAATAGGCACAAACGAGCCGACGCCTCGCCCGGGTTTGACACGCGCCGTTTGTCGATGTCACCGCCACCTCAACTGCCACGTCACCAATCCGAACCATTGACGTCCAAAACATGAAAGGCCCCTACGGCTCCTCGGGACGATGCGCACGTGCGAAGTGCTTGCGACAAGTACGACGTGCACGTGCTCGGACTCGGATGGTGCTTCGCACCACCCTCGTAGGAGTTCGGTCAATGGTGACTAAAAAGTCAACTATGGTACACTATAAGGCACACCATAGAGGAGCACACTTGATTGCTCCTTAGTGTTTGGAAATCCCTTATAAATGGCTCTACTCTTCATTATTTTTCCAATGTGGGACAAATGTTATCCCCCACATTTCCCACATTCAAATGCTTTACTTTGTGCATTCATTTCTCATTATTCATTCCTTTATGGAATTAGACAAATAAATACACTAGATTCATCTACATAAAATGTAGATTTCAAATCCATTATCAAACTCCATTAATTAATGGAATTACCATAACTTAATTATGGATTTAATTTAGAGCATTTATTGGGAAAATTCCAACAATCCCCCACATGAATGAAATTAATGCATATGCAACATATACTAAGTCCCGACGACCTGTTATCGCATCAGGATAGGTGGTAGTTAGCCTTGAACCTTCCTTTGTGTAGTGTTATCGGATTTACTCGCTGCTTGGTGAACGTGATGTCTTGAACCGATCAGCTTTTGTGCAAATCAAGACAATAACATACACACGATAACAGATCTTATATCTTTCAGTTCTCACGTTGTGTCCGTTTTGGCCTTGGACCATATCTTGGATTCATAAGTGTTATTAATTAGAAGCGGCCTCACTTCTCACTTATATAGGTGATCTTCTATAAAGAGTCGCCTGTCATACTCCACCTTTTACAAGGCTATAGAAATCATTAAAAACTTTCCACAAGTTTACCCTTTACCACGCACAACAAGTTCGTACTTGGGCAGCTGCGAGAATGGATTATGTAGATTCCAAGTACTTGACTTGAACCTTCACAAAATGTTCTCTCCTTGAACCAAGTTCATGGGATCTCAAATTTTCATGGTGGAGTGTCATTTATGAACGTCCATTTATCGTGGGTTTCAATCCCATTCCCCTTACTGCATTGTAGAATTGATCACGGTTAATACCTTTAGTAAACGGATCCGCTATATTGTCTTTTGACTTTACATAGTCAATGCATATTATACCAGTCGTGATCAATTGCCTAACGGTATTGTGTATACGACGAATATGTCGAGACTTACCGTTATACATACTATTCTTTGCCCTCCCTATAGCAGCCATGCTATCACAGTGTATCATGACGGGAGGCACAGGTTTTTCCCAACATGGAATATCCTCTAAGAAGTTTCTAAGTCATTCGGCTTCTTCACCGGCCTTATCTAAGGCTATGAACTCTGATTCCATAGTAGATCGGACAATACATGTTTGCTTAGAGGATTTCCAACTTATGGCACCGCCTCCAATGGTAAACACAAAACTACTTGTAGATTTGGTATCTTTGGTATCGGATATCCAATTCACATCACTATATCCCTCCAACACGGCTGGATATCGTGAGTAGTGTAATCCGAACATGTAGGTATGTTTTAAATACCTCAACACTCTAGTTAGAGCCGTCCAATGATCCTTTGCGGGATTACTCGTGAATCGACTCAATTTACTTAGAGAATATGCTAAGTCAGGCCTTGTACAATTTATGATATACATTAGGCTTCCAATGATCTTAGCATAATCTTCTTGCGATACGGGTTCTCCTCGATTTTTAGCCAAGTGTAGACTTAAATCGACGGGTGTCCTAGCCGGAGGTAGATCAAATGCTTTGAATTTCTTAAGCACTTTCTCAATGTAATGAGATTGTGATAAGATTATTCCTTCCGATGTTCTAGAAATTTTAATTCCTAGAATCACATCCGCTAATGCCATATCTTTCATGTCGAAATTTCTTTTCAACATTTGCTTTGTATTCATGATAACATCATGACTACTTCCCATAATCATATACGATGACGAAGTTGTTTGGGGTGCCTTTGATGTAGACACATTTGTCACATTCATTAATTTTGAACTTATTTGACAACATTACTTCGTCAAATTTCTCGTGCCATTGTTTAGGTGCTTGTTTAAGTCCATACAAGGATTTAACAAGTTTACACACCTTCTTCTCTTGGCCGGGTCACAAACCCTTCGGGTTGTTCTATGTATATTTCATCTTCAAGTTCCCCATTTAGGAATGTCGTCTTTACATCCATTTGATGTATTTCAAGATTATACAACGCCGCTATGACTATTAGCATTCTAATGGATGTAATTCGAGTTACGGGAGACTATGTATCAAAATAGTCATACCCTTCCTTTTGTCTATAGCCTTTGACTACAAGCTGAGCTTTGTACTTATCTATAGACCCATCAGCTTTGAATTTCTTCTTAAGAATCTACTTGCAACCCAAAGGTTTATTTCCCGGAGGAAGATCTACAATATTCCAAGTGTGATTGCTTAAGATTGATTCAAATTCGTTGTTTATTGCTTCTCTCCATAGATCAGCATCAGGACTAGATAAAGCTTCTTCGATAGTCCTTGGTTCATCTTCTAATGAATATACTACAAAATCGGGGCCAAATGATTTTGTAGTTTTTGCTCTTTTGCTTCGCCTTTGTTCCGGTGTAGGTTCGCGTGTTGACTCAACACTACGATTAACATCCATAGGCGAGATTTCTTCATAAGTTCTCTTGACAAAACTTATGTCCTTCTTTTCTTTCTTAGGAAAGATCGTTTCAAAGAATATGGCATTCCTTGATTCTATGATCATTCCTTCGTTTATGTCCGGTACTTCTGACTTGTGTACCAAGAATCGATAAACACTACTATTGTTTGCATAACCAATAAAAATGCAATCAATAGTTTTAGGTCCTATCTTTATTTGCTTGGGTTTTGGTACTTCAACTTTTGCTAAGCACCCCCACACTTTCGTGTATTTGTAGGATGGTTTCCTACCTTCCCATAGTTCATATGGAGTCTTTTCTTATTTCTTTTGGGGTAACTTATTTAGAATCTTATTTGCCAAAAGAATAGCTTCCCCCCACATGTTATGTGATAAGCCTGAGTTAATCAACATAGCATTCATCATTTCTTTCAATGTTCTATTCTTTCGTTCCGCAACACCATTAGATTGTGGAGAGTAAGGTGTCGTCTTTTGATGAATAATGCCATGTTCACGACAGAATTCTTCAAAAGGCGCAACATATTCTCCTCCTCGATCACTACGAATCATTTTGATTTTGGTGTTGAGTTGATTTTCAACTTCATTTTTTGTAACTTTTGAAAGCTTCGAAGGCTTCATCCTTGCTTCTCAAAAGATACACATAGCAAAATCTTGTGCAATCATCTATAAATGTGATGAAGTAATTTTTACCTCCTCTCGTTTGCACAATTTTCAAATCACATAGATCCGTATGAATTAAGTCAAGAGGTTTTGATGACCTTTCCACCGAATGGAATGGTTGTTTTGTCATTTTCACCTCAACACATACCTCACATTTGTGATGATCGAATGATATTTTTGGCAATAACTCCATTTTTACCAAACGACGTATTGTTTTGAAATTTGCATGTCCTAATCTATCATGCCATAAATTAGGAGACTCAAGCAAATAAACAACTTTATCTTTATTAGCATCATTGAGTTGTACATTCATAGTACATAGTTTGAAAAGACCATTGTTTAGATAGCCTTTTCCTATAAAGCGACCATTTTTGGTCAATACAAATTTGTCGGCTTCAAAGACCATTCTAAAGCCCGCTTTGCTCAAAACAGATCCCGAGACAAGGTTCTTGCGAATGTCGGGAACGTGCAACACATTTAGCAATGTGAGCGTCAATCCCGATGTCATTAAGAGAGCAACTTTCCCACATCCAATGACCTTGGATGATGCAGAATTGCCCATGTAGAGCTCCTTCTTCTCGGTGACCGCCTCATAGGTCGAGAACATAGCCTTGTCGGCGCAAATATGGCGAGTCACGCCGGTGTCTATCCACCAACCCAAGGGGTTTCCAACCAAGTTGACTTCATCTACAATTGCGGAGAGGTTGAGCTCGTTCATGTCGATGGGCACGGTCTTTCCTTCCACCATGTTTGCTTCTTCTTTCTTCTTGTCCGCCTTTGGTTTGCGACAGTCCTTCGACATGTGTCCCAGTTTGCCACAATTGTAGCAATCTCCTTTGATCCTCTTTTGCTTCTTTGGGTTGGAGTCGTGCTTCTTCCCTTTGAACTTGCGTTTCTTCTTATTGTTGCTTGACTCGGCCAAATTTGCCTTTTCCTCATACGAGGACTTGTCCGTTTTAGAATCAGATTGACGATTATCCTCCTCAATCCTCAAACGAACGATTAGATCTTCAAGACCCATCTCCTTGCATTTGTGCTTGAGATAGTTCTTAAAGTCTTTCCACCGTGGCGGCAATTTCTCGATTATTGCGGCCACTTGAAAGGATTCCGACAAGACCATACCCTCGGCGAGTATGTCGTGCAAGATGAGTTGAATCTCTTGCACTTGTTCAATGACAACCTTGATGTCTACCATTTTGAAGTCCAAGAATCGCCCGACTATGAATTTCTTCAAGCCGGCGTCTTCCGTTTTGTACTTCGTTTCCAAGGAATTCCATAATTCCTTGGAGGTTTTGGTACTAGAGTACACACTATAAAGTGTGTTGTCTAGCCCATTGAGTATGTAGTTGCGACATAAAAAGTCGCCATGATGCCATGCATCATACGCGGTTCGTTTATCTGAATCGGTATCATCTTCATCAACATGGGGCTCATTTCCGATAGGAATCGAGCCAAATTTAAAGTAGTGAGATAAAACAACATTTTAGATTGCCAACGCTTAAATTCCGAACCTGAGAACTTCTCTGGTTTTTCGGCATGAGCAGGGGCGTTTGGAATGTTGGTGCTGCTTGATTGCGCCATTTCCACATGAAATTTTGTCTTGCGATTGTTATATCGGGTGTGTAGAATGTGAATCGGCAGAGTAACGATTTAGTAATAACCGAGGAGAGAATTTAATTCTCTCTCCACAAGACAAAATTGCTCCGCACAATACACGCGGTTCGATAGCAATTGTCTCCAAGATACAACGGTTGAAACAATTACGAGTCCTTGTACTAGAACGTCATAATACCGGCGAACTTACTTGATACTCGGGACTTGAGTATTCAAAAATATACTAGTATGTATGAGATGATTTGCTATGAAAATCGAATGAATGAATGAAATCCAAATGAGGGGGGCTCTATTTATAGTTTTCAAGTGGTGCGACCGAAGGGATGCGACCGCACCAAATGGTGCAACCAAGGAGACACCTTGGTTCAGCCATGAAGGAGGCCGAAGTGGTGCCTCGGTTTGTGTGCCAGCGGAAGCATCGATTCGCGCACTGCCACGTGGCAGCGCCTCGTTCTGCCACGTCAGCAGTTGCTGAATAGGCACACGCGAGCCGACGCCTCGCCCAGGTTTGCACACGCTGTTTGTCCATGTCACTGCCACCTCGACTGCCACGTCACCAATCCGAACCATTGACGTCCAAAACATGAAAGGCCCATACGGCTCCTCGCGACGATGCGAAGTGCAAAGTGCGCCGACAAAGCGCCCATTGCGACAAGTGCGACATGCACGTGCTCGGACTCAGATGGTGCTTCGCACCATCCTCGTAGGAGTTCGGTCAATGGTGACTAAAAAGTCAACTATGGTACACCATAAGGCACACCATAGAGGAGCACACTTGATTGCTCCTTAGTGTTTGAAAATCCCTTATAAATGGCTCTACTCTTCATTATTTTTCCAATGTGGGACAAATGTTCTCCCCCACATTTCCCACATTCAAATGCTTTACTTTGTGCATTCATTTCACATTCATTACTTTATGGAATTAGACAAATAAATACACTAGATTCATCTACATAAAATGTAGATTTCAAATCCATTATCAAACTCCATTAATTAATGGAATTACCATAACTTAATTATGGATTTATTTTAGAGCATTTATTGGGAAAATTCCAACAAAAACAAATCTACGACCAAATTGACTCGTCGGGTCAACTAGTATCAGATGAGGACGAACTGTTAAGCAAAAACAGATTTAGTGTTGAGCTTACAGATCGTATGTGCAGTGCGAAAGTTGGTGAGTGAGTTTGGCTACTCTTTCAAAATCTTTTCTTTCAAAATAGATCACAAGTTTGTATGAAGAGTTTGAATGCTATGTATGCAGGTTAGTAAATAAGAAATAAAATCAATTGTAAGTAGAGTAGAGAGAGATTGAGACAGTCGATTTTTATCATGGTTCAAGAAAACCCCCTACGTCCACGTCAGCTACCGTCGTAGCTAAAATTCTTTACTTCATCTTCTTTTTTATACTGACTGAGAATCAGTTTCAGTCTCCGTCTAATCTTGATGAAAACTAAACACGAGTTTTGGGTCGTGACCCTTACAATCTTCTCTTAAAATAGAGATCACAAACTTTTAACAATCCAGACCTCTAAGCTGCTAAGTTAATCCAAACCTAACAACTAAGAGATCTAACAATCTTTCTAACACTTTCAGACTTTACAGACTTTTAAGTGAAGAAATAAAGATGTTCTTAAGCATCAATGAATACTTAAGAATAATGATTCCAGAATCCGAAATCTTGAGAACTTAACACTTGGGAAATTATCTTGTTTCGAGTGCTAAGTTGAGCTTTGATCGATATAGATTTCTGCAGAGTTTTGGTTTTGATATTGAATTTCCCGTTAGGATTCTGGAATGAGGCTTGAAGTATTTATAGGCTTCGAACTTGAATTCTAGCCGTTGGAAAAAGTCAGTGATGGCAGAGAGGCCGTACTGCTGACTTACTTCTAGCCATTGGGAGATTTCATCCTAGCTGGCAGTAGGTACCAGAGAATAGGTCATCCGGATTCATGAATGTGAATCTTCTTGACCTTCGATCTGTAGAGCTCCAACGACTTGAAGTCTTCAAGGTAGGACAGGTTGACTTAAGAACAACAGGTTAGGTTGATCTCTATAGGTCAGATTGTTAACACGATCTTACCTTTACAAGGTGATCAACCTGTTACAGACAGATAGAAGTGTCGACCTGTAGAAGACAGGGCATGTCGTTCTAATCAACCTAAACTCTAAGAGAGTAAAATAAAACTAAGTGTGGTTTCGAAAAACATCATCAAAATCAAATTGCAAAGGGTTCCCAACAATTTCCCCCTTTTTGATGATGTCGAAACCCAACACTTTATAGAAAGGTCCTATAGCTGATAAGTCAATGAACATATAGCAAGTTATAAGATCACAATAGATTTAGCAGATAGAAAAAGTAGTAAAGGTAATAGCCTGGACAAAGAGGTATTGTCATCAAGGCAAAAGGTGATCTCGTTTTCATTAAGGTATCAGAGCAGATGATAAGTACAAGTATTACAGCTCGATACATCAAACAAAAACAAAATGAAAGACAGATCATCTCCTAAACTTCCTCTTTGCAGCTGCATCTTCCATCTTCTTTTCATTAGAGACCAGATTTGCACTTGTATAAATACCATCTCAAATCCGCTTAAAGGCTTCACTGTCTCCAATGGGCACATTAAAATAGTTGGCAGTGGCTATCACATAGTTGTTGATTTTGGTGCGATCTGCATGTTTTCCATCCGACAGCAGTATAGGAGAGAAAAATTCTTTGGCCGAGGCCTGAATTTGGATGCCAGCAAGATCAACACGATTGCACACTCTCAAAATGAATTCTCGGTTAGGGTGATCTTTGTTATATTTGGAGAAGACAGATTAAGTGTCACCCTGTCACTCTTCAATGCCCAAGAAATAGTGCTCCATGATGAAGCAGTTGTTTAGGTCTCTCTACCTGATGGCATCTTCATCATCAAGCCATGAGATAGCAGATTGAGCTTGAAGGTTCCCATGGCAGAAAGTCCTGGTACGCTTTGCCCAAGCATTGATTTCTTTCATCCTTCTGGCTTGATTTGCTTGCTCCTTGGTGAATGATGCAAGCCGTAGTTCAAGATTTCAAGCTTGTGGGTCAATATTTGAAGATTATTTGGGCTCAAGTTTGAAGACAATATTTAAGAGATTTATTTTATGTAATTTTCGTTTTTGTTTAGTGCGATATCTAGAAGATTAGTTTCCTTCTTTATTTTGATATTAATTACCTTGTTTAGACTAGGGATTGATTTGCTACCCCTTAGGGCAAGATTTTGATTTGTTTCCATGTAAAAAATAGGTTTTTTGAAGCCTATAAATAAGGCCTATAGGGGGTGACGAAAAAAACACTCTTGTCTTGAATATCAATAAAAATGTGAGATTTTATCTCCTCTATCCCATGGATTTCTCGGTTCTCCGAGATATTCTTATCGACGTATCAATCGAGTTCATCACCCTCGTTTGTGTGTCATTCATCGTCCTCGTGTGACCAAGGCGATCTCTATTTGGGGTATAGGGTGTTTCGGCAGATCTATATCATTTATAGGATTAGACTTTGGGTATATTGGGATATTCCATTCTTTATCCGGCGAATCAACGAGTCAATCATCCCTCGTTATGTGTCATTCATCGTCCCCGTGTGACTACGGCAACTGTCTCTTTGGGTAGGGAGATTAATTCTGGCCCATATCATTTAGAGGGTTCGATCGTAGGTATATTGGGATATTCATCCTATCTTTTATTTTTAGTTTATTTATTTAAGCTGCATTCGATTTGATCAATGGAGTTGACTAGCGTTGTTGAGGCAACTGTCTCTTTGGGGTATAGGGAGATTAAATCTGGCTTATATCATTTAGAGGGTTCGATCTCAAGGGTGTTAGTGGTCCATCTTATCTTTCGAGTTGTAGTGTTTTTTCTTACTTCTACGGCTTCCGATTCTGGGCTACGTATCTGCGTCGGCATCTCTTGTTCGACGAAGATCGTATCAGTGAATTTACGAACTAACTCCAGATTTGATACATCGTCCATGAGTAGCCCTGGGATAACATTTGTGACACCATGAAGGAGTGAGCAGCTTCAGCCTTCTTGGACACATCCTCGTCAACCTATTTACGAGGAACAACAGATGTAGAGGGGTGAGCTTCAGGTTCAGATACAGGTGGCTCCATTGATTTATCAGCAGGTAGTTTCTTCTTCAGAATGCATTTCCCTGGATTTCCTTTCCCCTTTTTGACATCATCAAATAGGGTCTTGATCGTTGTGGTTAGGGAGGCATTCTCATTCTTTAGTTCCTCCAATTCTGCAATGCAGTTTCCTTAAACTGGAGCAGGACATTGATGTTCTGTTGAATTTCATCCACTATTGAATTCGAGGCAGATGCAGATTGGGTGACTCTGCCTACAAGAGTGGAATGAGCATTTTCTATTTTGGTGCACCTGTCCTGAAGCCTGTTGACTTCACTTAGAGTGGCCAGGCTGTGATCGGAGATCTGTTGAGGAAACAAGTTGGATAAATGAGAGTTGAGCTGTTTCTCAACAAAATCAGCCATTTGAGCTTCCACAAACTCCTTCATGATCTGTTTCAGATCACCATCTTTGAAAGCCTTGAGTTGCGTAGAAATTTCATCCTTGGCCTTGGCTAAAATGCCAGATTCTTGCATTTCCACCACATCCCCAATGGATCGATCAAGATTGGAGACATTGGTGAAAAATGTAGTGAGCTGGTCGAAAGACTCGATGAACTCATCACGGTTGCTTCACACTTGTACTTTGAGAAAGTGGATCTATTGTTGAAGTTGTTTGGTCACCTCCTCTTGAAACAAGTTCAGTGCATCAGATCTTGATTTGAGTGCGTCCACAGAAAATTCTTCCAAGCGTTTGTTGACCAGGGAAAGGACAAGCTCATTTACTTCCCCCTTGGAAAGAGACGGGCTTGAGGAGGAGGAGGATGCAAAATCAGTGGAGTGGAACACATGGCCATGCGGGGTGGTTCCTTGAGTGAAAATCTCCTCCTCAGGTTCGGTGAAGTGAGAGCGGAGATCGCGTAAATGGAAACCTAGAGTCCAGACCGGCTCTTTCTCTGGTTCCTCTGTTTTCTCTTCTTCAGTACTGGTCTACTCTACTTGAGATTGCTCTGCCTCATTACCGGCAGGTAGAAGGGATGGAGGAGATTGAGCAGATTGTCCTGGACCGGTCTGTTCCTCCACAGATGCAGTACCAGTTGCAAATTCAGGCTCAGGTTGGGGAGTGGATCTGAATATTGGAGAACTAGAGCCTCCTAGATCACATGCCGCATTGTACAGGTCGGCTTCAACTACATAAATAGACTTCAAGTCAATTTGCAGAGACTTTGCTTCCTTTATCATCTGCGAAGAACAAACAAACGAAAGTTTGATCAAGCATTAGGAATAGAGTGAAATCCAAACTCTTCCTCTAGTACATATTCTTCATGTTTTAGCACTTCAAGCGGATGCTCTTCCAAAATGGATTCCAAGATGTAGTAGGAGATGTCCTTTACATCCAGGTAGAATTGGAATCTGTAGGCAAGTTGTTCTGTCTCCGACGTGAGTTCAATGCCAGGTAGGGAGGTCCGCACTTTCATATCACCGGTGGATCTCATGGAGGAGATGATGGAGTTGGCCTATTCGCATAGCAGATCTGCTTCTGCTTCCTTTGTGAGAGGCGGTGAATCTGGAGAGATAGGGGATGACTGAATTACAGGTGATCGAACAGGTAAGGGTGTTCGACCTGGAGAGACAACGGGAGAGGCAGAATAGTCACGATCTGGAGAGGGAGTATGATCTGCCTCATCCATTTTATCTCTCAATTGACATCTAACAGGTTTGGTGGGAGCAGGTTCAGTATGAGGCTTTTTGGTCACTTGTTTCCCTTTTCCAGCAGGTACAACTTTCTTTCATTTCCTACCAATTGCTTCTTTGGCATCTTGTTCCTTCCTTGGAGGTTCAGTCCAAGACGGATCGGTCCGACCCATCCTCAAGAAATACGGTCGGTAAGCCTCAGATCCAGTCCAATATAGATTATTTGAAATTCCAAGGGCTTTCTCGATCTGTACCCTGTTCTTTGGATATGTGAGGAAGTTGTCGAATTTGACACCACCTGACTAGTTGCGATCCGAAAAGTATTGGATCAACATCAGGCAGACTTTGGTGCATAGCCTGAGGGCCTTGGAGATAGAAACATTGACGATCTGATCATCAACAGATTCAGTTGAAATCTTGGCTGCCTCCTGAGAGAGACAGGAGAGGAGAAGAGGAGAAGGCGAGGCCAATTCACATCCAGCTTCAGAATCACAACAACCATGATCTGAAACTTCTGTGGAGTGACCGTTTTGAATGAACCCTGGTGAGAGAGAAAAACTTTCTACACATAATCACAGAGGATCCGAAATTCAGGTTGTAGAAAGTGGCAAGGGAATGCCTTGGTGGTGAAAATAGATCCAGTCATAGTGATCTCCATGAAGATTCTCTTCCTGTCTTCAAGGGTAATTTTGTCCAACATCACTGAACCTGTATCCTGCAGGTTGAATGTTCGGATGATGAGTTGAAGAACATTTACTGGACCGCCACCAGAGGGTGTTGAGATATGAACGGTGATGTTTTCCGGTTGCTTGGCTTTCCTCTAGTTCTAGAAGAAGTTAACGACATGCTTCGGAAGAAAAACCCTTGGTTTTGCTGAAATAATGTTGTAGAATCCGGGACAATTTTTCACGACGTCAATAATGTTGTCAAGGCCGGAGAACCCAAAATTGTCCAAAATCGCGTAGGGTTCCGCCTTCACGTTCACCTGAATGATGGCAATTTGGTCTTCCGAGGACATGGGTGCCTGCCCAGAACTCGAGGGTTTTTCAGCCATTTAAAAAAATAGATTTGTAAGGAAGAATTTAGGATTTGAATTTTGAAAAGCTTGAGAAATTTCAGAGAAAAATTAGCGAATTTGAGTTGGAGAAGATGAAGTAATGGAGAGATGCTTGTGAGAGAAATATATATATATATATAATAATGGACGGTTAAGATTAGCAAGATCTAAGGGTCAGTATAACTTACTTGAATTGCTGCGAGTGGGAATCCGAGTGGGGTCGCGTTTGAACAACACGCGCTCGCCCTGTCCACAAGATAAGCGGCTCCCTTTTGGTTCCAGAATTAAATGCTCCTCGGTCAATGTGAGAGACCTTTGACATGTAGTGGACTAGCGTATAAAATGTCTCTCTTTTGTGTCAGAGCAGTCCAATCATTTTGAATTAAGACTATTTAATAGAGAAACACATAGATTAATAAATTTTAATCATTGTTTTTTTAAAGCGTATAGGAGAAGATATAATCAGAGAGATACAAATTCTCTGAGTTCCCCCTGAATTGATGATCTGTTCCTTGAAGAGTAGATTGACTTAACAGATTGACCGAAGTAGATTAACTGAACAGATTGAGTAGGCAAATTTAGCCTTTGTAAGGTTGAGCTTGTATGAACACAATCTGTTGAGTGCAGATCAGGTCAGGCTCAATTTGTTAAGTTGCACTGAGCATTCCTAATTTTCCACATAATATTTTGAACCTTTCCTCTTGCAAGGGTTTGGTCAAAATGTCAGCACGCTGTATGTCAGTGTGGATCTTCTCTATTACCACATCCTTTTTCTCCACATGGTCACGAATAAAGTGATGCCTCACATCGATGTGTTTGCATCTCGTGTAGTGAACTGGGTTCAAGGTGATTGCGATTGCGCTTGTGTTATCACAGAAGATAGAGATTTCACTAACTGAGATCTCGTAGTCCTTAAGCTATTGCTTTAACCACAAGATCTGTGCACAACAGCTCCCAGCTGCCATGTATTCAGCTTCAGTTGTTGAGGTGGCCACGAAAGGCTCCTATCACCTATAATCTAATAATGAGTAAGCTAGATCTAAGTGTGGCTTCGAAAAACATCATAAAAACAACTGCAGTGGGTTCCCAACACAAAGATTGACACTCTTGCTCAATCTTAAGGTGCCGTATAAATAGAAGTTGGAAAATTACAATAACAAAAAAAATGACTATTTTGAAAGTTACAAAGATTAACACTTTTGTTCGTAGATTGGCACTTTTACGTTGTTAAGCATTGATAAGTTATTACAAAATTATAAACAACAAAAACTTTCTAATATAGAAAGGTAGAGAAAGGTGGAGAAAGGTATATAAAAAAAAACAAGCCCTAATAAACAAACAATGCATCCTGCATTTCTATTTTTAATGATGTCAAGTATATGTTTGGTCTCAATTATTTGATTTTAATTATTAACCAGACCATCAATTAATAGTCAAATTAAATTAGCATTCTACATCCCTCTACCAAAAGGATAAAGAAGATATCTGGATGAATATGGACAATATATAGAAAACATAAATATTGTAGTAAAAAATTAAAGTGTAGAGGTTCATAATTGATAAAATAAATGTAACGTAACTGTCAACAATTAGATTGAAAAGTGCTAAATTTTTTCCCAAATGAGCCTAACTAATCAACAGCCAGTCTTCCCTGGTTTAAGATGTTGCAATGCTCTTGTACCAACCAAAAATCTACAATTTAACATAAAAAAAAAAAAAAAGAGTTGCTCCTCATGATCATACCATTCAATCATATAAGTATGCAACTAGATATATAATTTATCAATCAAGTCTTCACCTGAAAGCTCTAAACCTTTAGGAAGAACCCTATTATATATTCACTATATCAATCATGTGACTAGGAAGGAGATTATTGCACAAAGTCCGCAGGATGCTGAAGAAATACAACAAGAGTAGAGAGCCATGACTTACTAAGAAGATCAACAGTTAGGCAACACCAAATAAAAGTATACCAAATTTACCCCTCATAAACCTAAGCAAAAGAACCAGCATTATATCTATATATTTGCCAAAATGGCAGAATCAATACCAACAAATTTGCCAATAAAGTCTTGAAACAAAGCTTAAAGGCATAATTAAATATGATCAAACAAGAATCAGAGCCTCAAACACACACAAAGACACATACACACAGAAGGAAGACAAGGCAAGGCAAGTTATCATGTCATATACCCCACTGTATAAGAAAGTGCAGCTGAGTATCACTACTTGTTTATGCAAAAGCTGCCATTAATTTATGGAAACTATATGTCTATATGAGTTAGCTACCTATAATTCATCTTTCCATTATTACTCCATTTGAGACTTAAAAACCTTTGATCTATTGGCAAGATTATGAGGCATGATAATGCTATCATGCATTCACACCATGAAACCCAAATTCTTGGATCTCAAAATTCCAAAATCAACAAATTGTTTTGAGGACCTATTAGTCAAGAAACCAATGTTATCAACATATTGAGAAAATTGAAATTGCAAAAATTTCCAAGTTCAGTTAGTTTTCTTGAACTAGTTCACATCTAATGAGATGTTAATTTTCAACCAGACTACAAAAAATTCATAAAAGTGATCAAGTCCTAAACCAATCAACTCAACTAAATTTAAAGAAATTGAATAATTTGGCACTAAACAGGGAATATGAAATATTACTCCTCACCTGCTTCTTTGTCGTGCTTTGCCTTCTTGTTCATTTGCATCCCATCTTTTTCTTTGGGTATTCTTTTTCTTGGTGTCTTCATTCTACTAAATCTATTAACAAAGAGAACAAAGGCAACTTGATCTCTCTGAATCAAAGAACTTCAGACTCCCTTTTGCTTAAATTTATTTATTGAATTACAGAGGATGTTATGTTGACAGATAATGTGTAAGAAGAAGATAGTGTATAGAAGAAGAGAAGAAGAAGAAGAAGAAGAGAAGAAGAAGAGAAGAAGAGAAGATACAGTGCAACAAGAAACAACATATAGGAAGAAGAACAATGGTCATGCATATTGCGCAAAACATCCCATAGTAAGTTAGAAGGAGAAGGAAATTCAACTTAGAATCTGAAAATATCAGAACAGTTCAATAAACTGAACTTTACACCTACTTATAATCTGAAAAACATAGAATATGAACTCTTCATATCAAATTTATAAACTTTTACCTTTTTTATGCATAATAATGTGTATATATCACAGCACAATCCACAAATTTGTATGGGGGTGAATGAATTTCCATCAACACAAGAAAATATTTTGATGTATACACTCAAAAGAAAGTAATCAAACTAAACTCCCTTAAACTTATAATGTGGTTTTCAACAGCTAATCATCAATACTTACAATCAGCATAAACTATTTGAAGCCCAAATCAATGCATCTTTGGAGAGCTTGCTCTTCTCCACTTCTATTCGTCTCAAGCACAAGCAATTAAGCACGAAGAACTCGACTATCCCTGCACTTGAATACCACCAAAGTAGGATATATCAACACACTTGAAGAAACAAATACTCCATTTCTCATGCACTCACACAAACACACAGAAGAAAGTGCAGTTGCAGCGATGGCGAGTGGACGATGCAACAGAGGGAAGGGGGAATGCTAGCTGCGGCGGTGGCATGGTGGAATGTTTTGCTATTCGGGGTTGAGCTGCGGCGGAAAAAATGGGGAAAAAAAACAGGTTTTTTTTTATTTATTTGATTCCGGATCGTGGGCCGGGTGGATTGACCCGCAAATTTTCTATTTGGCCCGGACGCACTATGAGGCCTGACTCACACAAGTTTGTGCCTTTTATATATTAATTTACATAGTCAAACATAATATTAATCTAATAAATAAAGGTAAACTAGTATAATTGATGAAATTTATATTTTTCAAAAAAAAAAATATATATAGTTTTTTAATTTGTGTGAAAACAAAATGAAGATTTATTTGATAAAAAAGAAAGAAAAAAAAAATATCCCACTAACAGCCAAACCGAGAAAGAATATTCTTTTCTTTAGAAAAAGATGTTTAATTTTGTTTTAGAATTAAGTGTAGTTTGTTTCCTTCTCCAAGGCAGCAGATATCTCAGATCGAGATTTGAGTAAATCGCTCTCCCGATTTATTTTGTGCAGTTTTAGAAAAAAAATTAATTTAGATAGAAATTACTACAAAATCAATACTTAGGGGCCGTTTGTTTCGGGGTAATCAGGAAAGGGAAAGAGAATCAGGAGTCCTGATTCCCTTTATTGATGTTTGGTTTGCAGTTTTTGTCCATTCCCTTTCCCTTATTTTGGGTAATGGATTACCCCATCCCCCTCCTTTTCATTCCCTTCTCAATACAAGGGAATGAGATTCCCTTTCCCTTATATTATCTTCCTTCATTAATTTTACATAATAATAACACATTATAATATTATATTATTATTAAAATTTATAAATATATATATATATATATATATTATATATATTATATTTAAATAGAATATATTAAATTAAATAAATATTATATTTAAATTATATTATAATATTTCAAATAAATTATATTGCAATAATATTTACTATAAATATATTATAATATTTATATATAAAAAATAATGTTTAATTAAATTATAAAATTATTATGAATTATTATTTTTAAATAACATGATATATTTAAATAATAAATTATATTATCCAAAATATATTGAAAATAATAAAATACTATGTTATATTAAATGTGACGTTATTTTTACATAAGAAATATATTTTTTAATAATATTATATTCAAATAATATAGTACATTATAATATAAATATTATTTAAAATGTTTTTTTCTAAAATAAAATAATATTATACATTAATATAACATATGAATTATTGTTTTTTTTTTCTTTTTAACAAAACAATTAATAATAATAATAATAATAAAAATAATAATAATAATATATGACATATTTTAAGAATATAAAATTATATTAAAATAATAAACATATGCTATTATTTTCATTTTAAAAATAATATAATATTGTTATTTTATGTGGATTTTATGGCTATTTAAATAATAATAATAATAATAATAATAATAATATTACTATTACATTATTTAAAATAATATAATATTATATTGTTTAAATAATTATAATTCATGCAAACATATATTGTGTTACTCATATAATATAATATTAAATTAATAATAATAATAATAATAATAATAATGTGTTATTTCAAATTAATATATAAAATAGAATTTCGATTCACTTTCTTGTCCCAACCAAACAAACTGAAAAATAGGGAATCATTCTCATTCATTTCCTTTCCTTTCCCTTTCCTATTCCCTTTTCCTTTCCCTACACAAACCAAACGGCCCTTATACCCTATGACCGGAATACGTCATTTAAACACCTTTAATTGCGCTATCCCAATCGAACTCTGCGATTTCTCCTCTTCAGGCTAGCCCCCGCCGCCGCCGCCGCCGCATCCGACGACGTAGACTCTGACGCCAGCTCAAACTTTCCCCTCCTGCAATTGCTGCTGTAAATACCCAGCCGATTGGTCGATTAGGGCTTCAAATCTGGGGCATGATAAATCTGGGGTTAATTTTTGATGTGGTGAAATTGCAAAATTAGAAGGTACCTGATACATGACAATGGATCTCTGTTGCCTGCGATGGTTACTGTCGATTCATGGTTGGATGTGAATCATTGCGCCTTTAGCTTTTTGTATGTGTATTCTTCTGTTTTCCTCTCCTACTCCTCCAAATCTGAGGGGCTCTTCAGTTTGCGATATGCGATGCGGGAGATTAGGTTTTAATATTCAGTCAACCACAAATTTGGCTAAAAAAGGAAAGATTTGCTGGGGATTGTGTTTCGAATATTGCATTGATAGGTCTGTTAGGGATGATACGAACTTTCTTTGGTTATGATGTAATGCTTTACTCCATTATACCAAGGTATGCTAGTTGTGTGGTCATAATGTGCTGTTGCTACTCCTTATGAAGAAAGGTAGTGTTTGTTCCTTGACCTTGTCGGTAAAAGAGGGTGGAGTTTGTTCCTGTGGCATCTCTGAGATAGTCTTTTTCTGAGTTGTTTTTGTGTCTCATTGACTTCTCGTGCAGTTGATCCAGGACTGAGAGTTTGTTAAATCAGAGAAGTAGGTAGCAGAGTTTGGGGAACCTTTGGTGGATTCATCGTTTACGGGATAGTGTCCATGTCTGCAAAATAATGCCAAGCAGTGTTGGTCTTGAAGTGATGAAATCCACCAATCCTGAATTGAGTTGGAAATTAGTGAAGAAAGGAAGACGCTCGAAGAAGTCTGTAGCCAGAAGCTTGAATAGTGTTGTAAAAGTTGGGAATTCTACTAGCCCCAAAAGAGTAGGAGATTTCTCGGGGTCTGATTCTGACAAGGTAATATTGTGAAACCTGATTACCTTAGATCTATATTCTCTTATTAATCTATAAGATGTGAGCATTTTTCTATTAATGTGGCAGTTTGGTGAAGTAATTATTAAACAGGCAACATCTGGTAAGTCAAAAAATGTTCCACTTAAGAAGAGGAGGCATTTACTTCAATCTCCATCAGCTCCCTGGGCATCCTCTCTACGCAATCAAGATTCCAATCCCTTGAGAACACACTCGTCGTCACCACTTTTGGAAGGTGGCTTGCAACTTCATTATCCTAGCTATTCCTCAGGTCAGAGGCCCTCTAACTTGCATTTAAAAGGAATTGGTAAATCTGCTAAAGCTGGATGCATCAATTGTGGGCTTGGTGGTGTATCTCCATGTAATCAAGTAGAGAGTGAATATGATTGTGCAGGGGACTTCTCTGGAATCGAACTTCTTGCAACGGCTGCTACTAGCATGGTTGATGGCGTTTATGGTGCAGATTTAAAAGATGTTCTTCCAGACGACTCTTCAATTCAAAAGAACTCTGATGCATCGAGTTCTGCAATAATGCCTGAGCAAGGTTTGAAAAATAGTGAGTCGGTGCATTCTTTGAGCAACAATGATGTCCGTGGAGGTATTATGGACTCCCAAGACAAGAATTCTGCTGGTGTTTCTCAAAGCATATCAACCAGCCCAGAGGATGACACCATTCCAAAGGTCAGCAGAAGGCATTGGGATTTGAACACTCCCATGGATGCTTGGGGCGAACAATGTGACGATTCAATTGCTGAAGACACCTTAGGGGATGCCAGTGTAGGCATGCATATGGAGGAAATGGAGAAGCATTATGGAGATCATCTGCTATCTAACCCATCAAGTCTAAAAGATGAAGAAGATAAGTCAATATTAGTTCCAGAGGATGGAATTTGCAGTGAGCCTCCTCAAATTGTTGTAAATTTGCAGGAGCCACCAAACAATATCTTTTCTCATATTGGCTGTGATACTTTTAGTCTATCTCGTGAAAAGGATACTGATGAGAAAAATTCAATCCAAGCTTTAAATTGTGACTCTCATATGGAATTTTTGAATCAAGTTACGAGACCAGATATCAATGTTGGCATTTCTCCTTTCAGTAAGCTATGCTGCACTTGTGGCAACCAAATGTCTGAGGGGAAAAATAATGGTATTTCTGGTTCTGCTACTATGAGAAAGGATGGAGATTGTTCAAGTAACATCAGTGAATGTGAGAGAACTGCAGCACAGGATGGGACTCGTACAGGAACTGATGTAATCAAGTCCTGTGTCATGGCCGCATCTGAATTTACAACTGATGTCCAGCTTAAAGATACAGAAGTATCTCTGAAGACTTGTCATTTACTTGGTATTTATGCAATCTAAATGAGTTATTTCCTCTTTGCTGTGCAGAACTGTTAGTTGTTCAGGTGTAGTGAATTGATTTCACATTTAATTCCAATATGTTAATTATTATCCTGCAGGCACATTTACTCTTGATGCTCAACCTGTTGCAAGTACGGATTCAAATAAAGGAATGCATGGAGCTTTTCATTCTAGTTCTCTTATGGCTGATTGTAAGCAATATTTTGGACTAGCTGAACCTGATACTAAGCATGATGAGGGTTGTAATCTTCCTGAGGAAGGATCCAAGAGAACTATGATGGAGGACACTTGCAAGAGTTTTATTGCTGGAACGCAATGTGACAAACCCACCACTGTCGGAAGGATGAGATTTGCAGTCGATGGTCGAGAAGATCCAAATGTTTCTCATGGTAATCATGGTCATGGAGATGACTTGACTGGTTTTCAGGAAGGGTATGATTCTTCATATGAGGATGGGGAGCTGAGGGGTTTGTTGTTGTACTCCTTGGAGGACAATGAGTTGGAAAATGAGTGTGTTGACTATGAATCTGATGGAAGGAATGGAGATGGTTGTGATGCTGCTGATTACTACATGGGGTCTGAGATAGTTGAAGGTGGATCAGAGGGTACTCATGGAACTCATAGAAGTTTGTCCCTGAAAATATCTGCAGAAGGTAAAAACAAGAGTGGGCCAGCTAAATATCCTTCGAAGAAGCATGATGTCAAAGATAAGTCTGACAATAACGAGATGGCGGGAAAAGTATCAAATGCTGGGTCAGGTTCTACAGTTGAGCAGTGCATGGAAATGGCTACGGAGGAAAATGCTGCCACATATGGATTACAGTTGGTTGATCACAAAGATGCAGTAAATGTGGCATACATAGATGAATATGCATCAAAGGCTATCAAAGGAAAGCTCCAGTCCCGGAGTGAAGGACGGTCATCTGCAGATCCCAGTGATGGGAAGGGTGTTTTCTTTGTACAGCAATCCAGGTAACAAGTGTTCTCTCGATTGTTTTTCTAGTCTTCTGTTATTTTATTCTCATATTAAGGTCAGTTTCTCTCAACAACCCTTTGATGTTATGTTGTAGGCCGCGTCGTATTGCTGGTGCATATCCACGGGCTGAAAGAGAAATCAGTCCTGATAGATATCTGGGTAGATATAAATCTGCTGCTGCGTCTGGTGAAGGAGATAGAGTACATCAGTGGACATCCTGGTTTCCTAAAAGGCGCCATACGATAAATTATCAGGGTGGTGAGGGTCGTAGTTTCACCCGGCCAAGAAATAAAACTGGTGAATCAATAAACAAAATTGATGGGGTGGACTATCACGAGCCAAGGCAAACTAATTATTTGTCAAAAGGCTTGCATAGGCCATTCATAAGGAGATCACCAGCAGAGAGGGATGATTATTTTGGTGTAGGTAGAAGAGAACCACTAACACGAGGAGTGGGCAACTACAGAAGTGCAGGACATTATTCGCAGCGACCTGGTAGAGATTTTGGGGAGGATTTCAAGCCTTTGCCTGAAGATGCTGGTGCACCTGTTCGCGTGCCACGTTATTTACCAAAACGGGACCGTAGCTTTTCTCCAAGTAATAATGGTAGACAGACACACATGAACTTGCCCAGGAGAAGATCTCATTCGAGGTCAAGAATGCGATCGCCACCGAGAGCATGGCATTCGCACAGAGAACAACGTACGTTTGGTGGTAGAAGACTGAGCAGGTCTCCTAATTTCAGGTCTGAAGCGAGGATGGAGAGAACTAGGCTGTCTTTCTCTAAGTCTACTTTTGCATCTGATTATGGAGAGGGAGGCTATATTTCCCCATCGAGAGGTCGTTTCTCTCCTCAAAGAAACTGCAGATGGGTTGATGATCGTAATTTTGCAGATAATAACCACACAAGGCGGAGAAGATCACCGCCGCCTGCGAGAGTGTTTAGGCGTGATCAGAGATTTGATGGTGTTGGGCCTTCAGGGAGATTGAAATCGAATGACTACTTCAGACCTTTGATGCAGCGACCTGGAAGATTCACTTATATGGCCAACGGTGGTAGGGAATGCAAATTGGAATCAAATTATGATGATAGAAGTTTTGATGATAACGGTGATGCTGGAAACACGAGGCGGTTTTTACATAATGACACAGCTGGAGCTGGTGATGATTCTGAGGCAAAGAACATGGATGATGAAGAGAAAGAAATTCGAGTTGAGGTGCCTCATAATCAGGGTGGTGAGATGGAGGACAAGAAAGCATTTAAAATCTAACTTCACATTTCTCGTTTCAGGTAGAGTTAGACTATGACGGGCTGCATCAGCAAAGAAGAGAAATTACATTTCCTCTTGAGGTTGATGATGGCTGCTGTTAGGTAGTAGGAGTTTTACACAAGTTTGAACTTTTCCTCTTTAGCCAGTTAGTCATCTAATGTTAATTTTCCTGCTGATTATTTCTATTGTTTTTTTTTTAAATATTTTGGGAGGGCCCTGTTAGGTTTTAAAGCGCAGGCCGATTTCGTTTGTTTTTTTTTCATTGTACATCCTTTTGAAGAAAATAGCTATGGGTGCTATGTTTTGGTATTTCATCTTCTTTTGCAGTTCAATAAACTATGCAGTTGGAATGTGTTGTCTTGCAAATTCAAATTCAGTAATGGTGTTTTTGTGTTCTCATAGAAATTGTGGTAATTCGTAAATAAGGTGATGTTTTTCATGGAGTGGGTTGACATGTTTAAAACTATAAGCGCCTCAAGTTTCAATATGTTGGATTCTTGATGGCTATTTACCAGTTAAAGCTAAAAGACTGATAATGCAGGCCATCAGATGAGCAAATTGCAGCTACGTCTCGTCTCATCTTCTCGGGGCCGCTGACAAAAACACTGGTTTTCAGCCCATCGCACACTGATAGTATTTCTGCATCATTGTATTCGATTAAGCTCAATTTTGTCGAAAGATCCCACAACACCAATTTAATGAAAAAGTAGATTTTAAAGCTTACTCTTGATATTAGGTCTTTCACCATAATGCACTGTGGTGATTTGCTTGAAAGACTCTTCTGGGATGCTTTCTAATTCTTTCTCAGCTGGTGTATTGGCACTTTGGATCTGGCTGCAGTCTTTAGTGTAACGTTTCTTGTTCGAAATGAAAGCTATGGTGGCAACGATCACTATAGCCACGCATAGAAACAGGGCACTGATCGAAGATCTTGCAGCAGAAGAGTATGCTATGTTCGTGTTACGATGAATGAAGAATCGATTGAGAATGCCAATAAGCAGAATAAAAATGATGAAGGATAGTGATATGATAGCTCCAAGCCACAACCAGTTGTTTGAGCCTAAAATCCCAGTGACCGGAACGTCTGAAACAGTTGGCTCGAACCAAATGTTCATGGGCAGTTTCTGGTTATCATCGGCGGAGGGATTCGTATCCCTAGTAACGTAAGCTTGAATTTGCAGCTGCAGACTAGAAACGTCGTGAGAAGTTCCGGATACTACTGGCAGGATCAGATTCAGCATCGAGACTTCTGCAGATTTCTTGAAAGCAGCCACGAGGAGAACTCGTGGGGTCTCCACATGGGCGTTTGATAGGAAAATTAGTTCCCTAATGATGGATATAAAAGGCGTTACGCCACTTCCTCCACTCACCAACACTAGCATGTCATGCCTACAATAGTAGTGCATCAATCCAGATTCAGATTTCTATGTAATTTCTTTGATGAAACAAGATCATAATATATAAGCACAAACCTTAAAAATGAGGTGGATGGAGGAGAGTAGGGGCCTTCAACGAATACTTGAAGACGATCCATCGGGGTTAAGGATGAAAGCTTCGTGTATAACTTCCGAGACCAGCTTCCTTCACTTTTGATGACAATGCTGAGATGGTCAGAATCCATGTTCTTGTTTGAGGTTACAGTGAATGGATGCCACTGTAGTTTAGATATGCTCTTCACATTGATGAACATGATGCTTGATGGATTATAATTCAGCCCTTATAACATACAAATGTTAGAAAGATTAGCTTTAGCATATCATATGATCAAATGCACACTATCTAAGCCTTACTTGGATCTTTGGAGAAGGTCAGTTCCATAGCCTGGCAAGGTAAAACACGAGCGGAGACAACACGAATCTGTTTCTGGGATTGTAAGAATCTTAGAAAGCGATCAATCAAGAAGAGGTAGAATCCAGGTAGCATGATGCAAGAATACACGAATCCCACGTGTAAAACATAGAAAAACACGAAAACTATGTACAGATGGTGTGTGTAGAGGAATAGCTCGAATAGTTTTCGCCTCATGGGAGAGGAGCTTGTGATCCACATGACTAATCCAGAGAGGAGAGCTACTTCTCCAGCAACATTAGAAATTCCTATTCTGTTCCATTTCATCATCTGCAAAAGTCATTGCTAAACTCGTTGAATCTATGCCGAATAAACTCTACAAATTCGCGACATTAATAGGAGAGCACGGTATACCTGAGAGGTCTGGTCAGTTTTAGCCCAGAATACAACAAAACACAGACCATGTGAAAGGAAGAGTATTAGAACAGTATGGGAAAGCCAGATGTGATACTTAATCGAAGACTCTGAAGTGAGTCCAACGAGGCGAAGGATTGGTGATCCTCGAGCCACTGGGAAGAAGAGGAACGACAAGCAAATGTTTCCAACAAGACCTAGCAGGAGAGCTACGCTGTCTAGCCTAACCTCCCACCTATTTTATTCCAAGTTAACAGATGATTAGATCATGAAAATAGAGAGAATTGTGATGACAAATGCCAATTTAGTAGTCAAAAGAGTTTCAAGAAAAGAGCCCTTACACGAATTCACCCATCTTCGAAGCAGATTGTGTGGTGATATTCTTGAACATACCATGTATATAGGCAGAAAATGACCATACCAATAGTGCAATGAACATCAACACGAATGAGAGTTCTGTCCAAGTGAGGATTCCAAGAGGGCTCCTCACGAGTAGAGGCTGTTTCCATGAGGCGAAGTACTCGTCTCCTCTGCTTCTATTATCAGCATCATCAATGTACTTTTCCAAATGGAGATACAGACATCCTAATACAGCAATGAGTAATATAGGGAAAGTGTATATTAGAATATTAGCTCCTGCACGTGAAAACAACGAAACAGATCGATGATCAGTAGCCTCCACTAATTAAACATGATTTACTTAATAAGATGTGAAGAAATTAATCTTTTGAAACTAAAAAAAGTATGGTTTATGAGAAATCATCAAACCTTGTAGGCCTAAGTATTTAGAATCTGTTTTAGCATGGATATGAGTCAACCAATGAAGCCAGAATTCATTTGTAGGCATCATTATCCATATCATAACATACCCCACAAATATTACTGAAATCAGCAACTTTATGAAAATTCTAATTCTCTTAATTTGTTGATAAACCAAATCCATCTTTTTTCTTTTCCTTTTGTTGAATTCCCTTTGCTACAAGTAGGGGTATATTTACATGAAGTATAGTGAATAGTTACAAAAGAAGAGCAAGAAAAAGAATTAGTAGCGTGCAGCATGCATGATATGATTACGATGTGGTGGCGTTGACTGTTGTAGTAACTATATATGTATCAGTATTTCCATCAAACAACTTAGTTTTCTTGCATGAAAGCCAGGAAGGTAGGTCTTATTTTGACTGTTACATCATCAGTTTTTTAGATAGTATGGGTAGATTTTAGATTTTAGCTCAGTTTAATTAGGCTAGTTTTCATGTTGCAAACATTTTTAGGTCCTTAAAATTTTTGTTTTGATGTATAGTTTGTTATAGTTATTTTAATTGTTTCCTTTATTTTTATACTACCTCCGTCTTTTTGAAGTTATTATACTTCTTTTCGGCACGAGAATTAAGATAGAAGTGTTTTTCGACACAAGAATTAAAGTAGAAGGGTTTAATTGAGATGAGTAATGATTTAGGATTATAATTAATATTTTATTTTATTATTTATTAAAAATTGAATTTTCATAAATTGCTTTTTTTTCTGTTTTCAGTTTATATTTAGTTAATTTATTTATTTATTAATTTTGCAGATACATGCGAATTGAATTCTCCAACTGGCAATCCATATCTCCAATTACTTCCCACCATCACTGAATCCACATCAAGAAACAAAATTCCAAAATATGAACTCCATCCAAGTCGCTCAAAGAATCCCAACTTATCGAAAACATTTAAACCAAATAGCCACCAAATCAGTAAACCAAGAACAGAAAAGCAGAGGTCCTGGACGCCGAATTTGGGGGAATTAGGGCTCGTGGAGGTGATGGGGAGGGCGACGTGGGACCACCTCACGGCGGTGATGAAAGCAGAGGCGGCAGAGGATGAGAGCGGGGGAGGCGACGAAGAACAGAGAGGCGGGATGTGAGAGAGAGATTTCTGAACTTAGAGAGAGAGAGAAATGGCGACAGAAATTTTGGAGTGAAATGTGTCATTTTGCTCGGCGAAGGATTTTGGAAGAACATAAATGGGGAAATTGGCGTAGAACACGAGAACGACAGAGAGAATGAAGTTAGGGGCAATATGTTTCCGGGTAATCAGGAATGGGAAAACGAATCAGAAATTATGATTTCCTTAGTTGATACGAAGTATTTAGTTTGCTGTTTTGGTTCATTCCCTTTTTTATTTTTGGGTTTTCCCATACTCCTTTTTCATTCCCCTATCAAGACAAGGGAATATGATTCATTTTCCTTTATATTTCTTTCTTTAATTTTATATAATGATAACACAACATTATTATTATTATTATTATAAATATATTATATTTAAATAAAATTATCATTAATGTAATAAATATTACTCCTATATTATATTTAAATTATATTATATATATATATATATATTATATTAAAATAAATTATAGTATAATTAAACAAATAGTAGTATTATATGTACCTAAATCTTATATTTATATTGAAAATATAGAATAATTAAATAAATATATTACAATATAATAATAATAATAATAATAAATTAGTATATTATATATATTTATATATAATATTTATATTATATTAATAATAATCATCATTATTTTATACAATTTTTGTTATGTTTAAAATATTATTATTATTATTATTATTAAATTATAATATATGACATATTTTAATAATATAAACTTATATAAAAAATTATTAACATATGCTATTATTTTCATATTAAAAATAATATAATATTATAATATAATATTGTTATTTCATGCGATTTTTATTATATTTAAAATAGTAATAATAATAATAATATATATTATTACATTATTTAAAATAATATTATTTAAATAATAATAATTCATGCAAACATATATTGTGTTACTTATATAATAATAATAATAATATATTATATTATTTAAATAATGATAATTCATGGAAATATATATATTGTTACTTATATAATAATATATTATTAAAAAACACACTCACACACACACATATATATATATATATAAAAAATAGAATTTCGATTATCTTTCCTGTCCCAACCAAACGAACTGGGAAATAGAGAATCATTCTCATTCATTTCCTTTCATTTCCTTTTCCTATTCTTTTTCCCTTTCCCTAGAGTTTTCACAAAATGGGCTACAGTGATTAAAATTGGGTTGGGTTAGGTGATGTGGTGTATTGAAAGATGGGTTAGGGTGTTAATTAAAAAAAATAAGGGTACAATTAGTGGGCCCTAATTTTTTACTAATTAGGTATTTTATTTGCTAATATTTGCCAAATAAGAAAGTGTAACAACTTGAGAGGAACGGCCAAAAAAGGAAAGTGTAACAACTTGAAAAGGACGGAGGTAGTATTTGATATCATCCTATCCTTATTTAATTGACCAAATCATGTCTAATTTTAACTACAAAAAATAAGGTTTTCACCCACACATGCAAGTGTGGTTAAAAATATGCTTATGTGTGAGGAATGACTTATACTCACACATAACGTAAATGTCAATATGTGTGGTTATATTTTTGTAGCTAAAGAGTTTTAGCCACATATATATGTATGTGTGGAGAAATCGTTTGTGAGGTGGAAATGACATGGATGATAACATGACATTGAATTATGACAATTTATATGTGTGGATAAATATATAATATGTGTGGCGAATTCTTTTTATGTTTTTAAATCCATTTTGGTTATAATATTAAAACTTTATTATTATTAATAATTAGTGCTCAGAAAATAATAAATTTAATTTAATACTACAAAGTACAAAGCATTGAAATAAGATAAGACCATAATATAAAAAGATTTATTTAATATATTCAATAGAATCGAAATGTACAATATTTGACAGCTACCAAAAGAACAGAAAAGAATTTCTAAATAACTACACATTTAATCTAGCCATTCGCTCCATAATCACAACATCCCCGTACATTAGAAATGATGTTTAGCTTCACGTTGGCGAGCTTCATTTTTTCCCTGTTAATGATAATTCAAAACAAAACTCGTTAAACTATTTTCGGCCATGTTGAAATTAAAGAATATTTCTAAAAGAAAAGGAAAAAAAAAAAAACCTTACATTAGAAGAGAACTACAACTCTAATTCAGGCAACGCACCTGTGTAGAAGATTAGCAGCATCGTTCCTAGTGTAGACCCAAAAGCATTTGCAGTGATCAGATCAGTGGAATATAAATCTAGTTTACACATAAAAAGAATGCAAAATGTATTCATTATTTTGTGCTCGCACAAACGGCACAATTTTAAAAAATTAAATGGAAATTAACTAGCTAAAGTAGAGTAAACATAAATTTGGGTCGATAAGAAAGCAACATACCTTCATAGTTCAAGCTTCTTTAATGGCATCCACAAGCCAAAGCTGTTGCAGCAAGATAGATACAACTAAAAAAAAGATTCATAAAACCGCAATTCCTAACAAATCATAACGAAGAACACATCAAACTATAGATTAGCACCTCTAAGATACAATTAGAGTGACCAAACTGATATCCCTAGCCGCCGCTGTGGTGAAATCACCGCTCTTGCTGTTCCAAAACAAAATCGAGCAGAGTTTCGAAACGAAACAAATACTTTGTTTTGTTTTAGTTTTATGAAACTATGATGTCATTTACCTTACAAATATGAAAATTGGGAGGTGTGAGCATAAAACCGCCGCACTCTTTTTTAAAATAGATAGTAGGAGATTTCTAGGGGGGATTTTTTTGAGAGATTTTTAGTGTGAAGGCAGGTATTGAAAATTTTGAAATCGTAAATTAATTTCCATCCTTTAATATTTTAATTATTTCTTTATTTATTTTGTTCAAAGAGATAATCTATTTATTTAATATTTACATTTTTTATACTCTTCGTAGTTGATTACTTTTAACCTCAATGTAATTGAAATAGTAAAAAAAATTATCCGAAAGATATAGATATGGCCAAGTAAACATAAAATCTCAAATCAATGGTTAATAATAATTTATATAAAAGCTCGTTAAACCATATACAGTAACATAGATTAGATAATTAGTAAAATTATATGGTTAAATATATATATATATATATATATATATATTGATTAATTGATACGTATCTCGTTCCGCTTCAGCGTTGAAGAAGACTCAGATTTATTTTGGCGTTGAAGAGGGAGAAATCATAACAAATTAATTTCATATTTTTATTTTTCCTTTTCCTTTTTATTTTTATTGTACTAGTGTATTACCCGTCAAAACTCGACAGAGGATTTATTTATTTTTATTTATTTGTTTATAATCTAATACAAAAAAATCTAAAGAGAAAAATATTTTTTTCTTAAATTACTGAAAATTAAACAAACATTTGGATTGCATATTAATTTAAAATTTTCACTGGGAATTATTTTTTTTTCCCTTAAATTATTACCCAACATAATCCTAAATATTCAAAAGAGACACAAACATGGTAATTCAAAAATATTTTTAGCACAAAGTTCCCTTGACAATTCTCCAAACCCAACACTTCCCAAGTCAACTCCTAATTTTTGATAATTTCAGCTAAAAAACTTGAAACCCACAATATAGCAAAAAAACCCAATTCCCTGCCTCAAAAATCCAATTATGAGCATCAAAATCTATTAAAATGTTTTCAATGGTAGTAATAAACTGGCTAAAAAGTGAAGCACAACACAAACAAATTCCAAGAGTCAAACGGTCCGACCTGCAAAAACATCAACATAAAACTCATGAACCAAATAAAGAATTGTTTAATAAAAAATAAAAAATTAAACCTGAACCAACTATTGCGAGCAAATTAAGTACTCAACCACACCTAGCAAATCAAGTACTTAGTTTTTGTATTTACCTCACAACTTGTCAAAAATTTCACTGTACACCACATTAGTTGTTGTGTCGAATGTATTTCCATCCTTGTCACATATCAAAATTTTGAGACCTTTTTTGCTAGTGACTCTGGATATTGCAACATACAGCTATCCGTGGCTGAAAACTGGTTTCGGCAGGTACAATCCTACATTCGAAAGCGATTGTTCTTGGCTCTTATTTATCGTCATAGCAAAGCAAACAGCTATTGGAAAATGCCTCCTCTGAATTCTCACTGGAAATTTAGATATATCTGAGGTGGTCATAGTCATTCTGGCAATTGGAAACTTCTTTCTAGCATTTTTTCCTGAGATCATATTTGCTTCTATGACACGATCTCCAAGTCTTGTGACCATCATCCTAGTTCCATTGCAAAACTCATTGGAAGGATCGATATTTCTCAGAAGCATGATTATGCAGCCTTCTTTTAATCTGATCTCATGACTTGACAAACCTGAACATTTGATTGAATTGAGATGTTCAATTGAATATATTTCATCTTCGAGATCAATCTCTCCGTCTTCCTTGTAAACATTATCTGAACTTAGGTATATCCTCTCCTTTCCAGGCAGTAAGGACATGACATAATTATTGATCTCATCAACCATCTCATTTGTCGGTGCCAAGATAGCTCTATCTTTAAAAATTTCTGGATTCGACGCAATGTGCAATATGTCTGGGTAAGTGCTTTCAACTATCGCTGCAATTGGATTACTTACATTGCACACAAGAATATCATCTGATAATGTGACCTCAGCTTCTCCGTCACTAATGTTGTCCCCGACTTTTCCGTCGCCTATCTTAAGTATCAATTCTGCAAATTCTATAATCTCCTCGGCATCTAATTGTGGATCATGACACTGATATTTAAAAAATATTAGAATAATATTACATTATTATAAAATTAAAATAACAGCAATATAAAATTAATGTATAATTTTTGTTATATGAAGTATTTACCTTTAATCTCATGTTCTTTGTTAATTTAAGAACTTGACATGAATTCCAAAGTTGTGATGAACTTATTGAAGCATGTACAATGTCATGTCGCGTTCCATTAGTTATGACTGGTAAGATTTGTCTGAAGTCACCTCCTAAAACCACGACCAAACCTCCGAAAGGTTTTTCAGAACAACTTCCATCTACCGATCTCATAACATCCCTTAAGCTCCTATCAAGCGCTTCAAAACAGTATCTGTGAGTCATTGGTGCCTCATCTCAAATGATCAGTTTTGTCTTCTTGAGAAGTCCTGTTAAATCGTGATCTGGAGCTATTTTGCCGCAGATTGAGTTCTCATTGCAGTCTAGCGGTATACCGAACCTTGAGTGTGCAGTACGACCTCCAGGTCGTAGTAGTGAAGCTATACCACTCGAGGCTACAGGGAGTACAATATCGCCCCTTCCACGTAAGGTTGTGCACAGTGTTCTCCAGATATATGTCTTTCTATTACCGCCATACCCATATAAGAAGAAGAATTCACCCTCGCCACTGTCTACTGCACTCATTATTTTTTCATAAACATTCCTCTGCTCATCTGTTAAATACGGATATAACTTTGCATGCTCTGCATTCATTTCCTGTTTGTCATAAGACAACTCTTCTAATATGAGCAGGTTTTCTGTATCGGATACAACATACTCATTTGGGATCGGCATTCCAGGAAAGTTAATCAGACTGTTTGAATTAGCCTAAAATAGCTTTTCAATTTTAGCTAAAGCTATTTTTTGTATTTACTCATCTGTCAGCTGCAAATATGTGAAACAAAACAATAATTTTAAGCTTAATCACTCGATTTAAAGAGAAATAATAATTTTAAGAATATTACTAAATAATAATTTTACAAAATCATTTTTATTGTTAATGTTATGTTTAATTTATTTGTTCATTTTATGTAAATACTCCGTATGATAATAAATAGAATCCTACCTGATGTATAATTTGGCTTAAATTTCCTTAAAAAAACAGTCCAATCAACCATGTATACAGAGGTTGGGAAACGTTAATAGTATATATAGTATTATAACATATTAAATGATTTTATACGTAAGTTTTTTACTTTATTTGTAAGTTTTTTTCATAGTAAAAAGTCACACAATTATAATAATAATTATCACTATTTAACTAATTAGTTATATGTTTTAACACGTGAAAATCTTATTGTAGGTAGTAATATTTGAATCTAACTATTTTCTTAGACATTATACATTTTAAATAATGCAATTATTGATCAAGGAAATGCACATAAATTTATTATTTTATAATAAAATTTACCTGGTTTTCCGAGAGTTTTCCTTTGGTTGTAGAGGATGTCGTCTGATAGTAATTGCCAAGTTTGTTCCCAAACTTGCTCAGACATTGACATACTGTGTGAAGTTAGTAATGTAGTGAAGTTGCGTCTCAGGTAATTTCCTGTTCCCCAATAACCTGCTTCGAAGATTCCTTCAATGTATTCTTTATCATCATCTAATAAACCCAACGCATAACATGCTTCTTTATAACTCTCTTTCATATCCCCTTTCACTATGCGGAAATCATTGTGACACGTTGCACCCCGGACATGATTCAATAGTATTTTAAGATAATACATCTCACCAGCTAGGCGAGAAATATGGTAGATTCGTCATATTGCAAATCCTGTTTTTCTCTTTGTCCAAATCTTGCCATCTGCATTCCAAACATACTTTTGGGGAAACTCACTGTACAACAATTTTTGAGCATCGGGGTCACTTTTATTATGTTTCATCCATTGTACGAATTGTGTTTCTGCAATAGTATTTTTCTCCACGACATTGCCGATGTGCTCTCCTTCTCTAAACAGGCATGTTTGTCCTCCTTCTAAATGAAATGATAAACGTTCCACATATGGAGTCCAGTAATGAATTGGAAACTCAGATATCCTCCACATAGCCTCACATGCAGTTATGTATCTGCAGTCGACGTAATCGCTGATCTCATCATTATTTGTGTTTGTTATTTTGGAGCCCATCCTATCGCTTGCTTTTACTGATGTATTTGAAAAGATATTTAACAGACTGTCCCTGATTGCAGTACTCAATATTTATGTGTGCATGATATTTCATGAGCAAAAAGGCATTGTATGGAACTACAGACCTGTTAATGAAATACATAAATATATATTAAAAGAGATAAACGATATGATTATTATATATATTGATTATATATATATGTGTGTTAAATTAAATTACATCAGTTACATCGATTTCTGAAAAATTAATATTTCAATTATTAAAGTAGATAAAAATTAGAGTTTATTATGTAACAAAATTTATTTAATAGTTTTCGATTGATATTCTTATTTTTCTTTAATAGTGTGCGATGTACATGGTGACATCATGTTCTACTAAAATACATAGTCATATCGTTGTTTTTTGTATCCATTTAAATAAATTATGAACAAACTAATATTATAAAAGTATGTTATTTTCATTAATTAGTATATAATTTTTATATTTATGATTTTTTATTTAGGGTAGATAATAAGAATTATATTTAATTTAATAATAAATATTGTATTTAGTTACATACATGTTATCAAGAATGATCCCGCCTTTATCCACAGTAATCCTTATGTTTCTCCTTCTATATACTGGATATCCATTGTCATCAAGCTTTGTATGATCAATATAATCCTTGGGGTATCTCTTCGAGCATTTTTTTTTTATCATCCATGCAAGGTGAATTTATTCTTTCTGGACCGCAAGGGCCGTGAACCATGCATTCCAAAACTGCGTCGTACAGTTCTTGATTTTTTTCTTTGTCTGGAAGCTCAGCACATATAAAATCGTCTATATTCTCAATAAGACGATGTTGATCCTCTCGTTTCATTAAAAGTACAATGTGAGCATGAGGAAGCCTCGTTTTTGAAATTCTACAGTTGCAACATCTGTACGGTATATATAGAATGTTTCATTGTAACTTGAGTAATAAAAATAATACGTATATATTATATAAGCAATATATAAAATTCAGAAAAAGCTTACGTGCAGTGTGTTCCCCAAATATGCTCCCTTTCTTCAAATCTTGTACAATTTCTTGAACTGCTATTCGAGAAATTGAGAAGAGGTAAATGCTATTTGCCTATCTTCTGCTTAAAGGTAATAAACAATGATGGGT
>CM038118.1:21888325-21902323 GCA_001642375.2 Mentha longifolia
GAAAACTAGCCTAATTAAACTGAGCTAAAATCTAAAATCTACCCATACTATCTAAAAAACTGATGATGTAACAGTCAAAATAAGACCTACCTTCCTGGCTTTCATGCAAGGACAACTAAGTTGTTTGATGGAAATACTGATACATATATAGTTACTACAACAGTCAACCGCCACCACAATCGTAATCATATCATGCATGCTGCACGCTACTAATTTCTTTTTTCTTGCTCTTCTTTTGTAACTATTCACTATACTTCATGTAAATATACCCCTACTTGTAGCAAAGGGAATTCAACAAAAGGAAAAGAAAAAAGATGGATTTGGTTTATCAACAAATTAAGAGAATTAGAATTTTCATAAAGTTGCTGATTTCAGTAATATTTGTGGGGTATGTTATGATATGGATAATGATGCCTACAAATGAATTCTGGCTTCATTGGTTGACTCATATCCATGCTAAAACAGATTCTAAATACTTAGGCCTACAAGGTTTGATGATTTCTCATAAACCATACTTTTTTAGTTTCAAAAGATTAATTTCTTCACATCTTATTAAGTAAATCAGGTTTAATTAGTGGAGGCTACTGATCATCGATCTGTTTCGTGTTTTCACGTGCAGGAGCTAATATTCTAATATACACTTTCCCTATATTAATCATTGCTGTATTAGGATGTCTGTATCTCCATTTGGAAAAGTACATTGATGATGCTGATAATAGAAGCAGAGGAGACGAGTACTTCGCCTCATGGAAACAGCCTCTACTCGTGAGGAGCCCTCTTGGAATCCTCACTTGGACAGAACTCTCATTCGTGTTGATGTTCATTGCACTATTGGTATGGTCATTTTCTGCCTATATACATGGTATGTTCAAGAATATCACCACACAATCTGCTTCGAAGATGGGTGAATTCGTGTAAGGGCTCTTTTTCTTGAAACTCTTTTGACTACTAAATTGGCATTTGTCATCACAATTCTCTCTATTTTCATGATCTAATCATATGTTAACTTGGAATAAAATAGGTGGGAGGTTAGGCTAGACAGCGTAGCTCTCCTGCTAGGTCTTGTTGGAAACATTTGCTTGTCGTTCCTCTTCTTCCCAGTGGCTCGAGGATCACCAATCCTTCGCCTCGTTGGACTCACTTCAGAGTCTTCGATTAAGTATCACATCTGGCTTTCCCATACTGTTCTAATACTCTTCCTTTCACATGGTCTGTGTTTTGTTGTATTCTGGGCTAAAACTGACCAGACCTCTCAGGTATACCGTGCTCTCCTATTAATGTCGCGAATTTGTAGAGTTTATTCGGCATAGATTCAACGAGTTTAGCAATGACTTTTGCAGATGATGAAATGGAACAGAATAGGAATTTCTAATGTTGCTGGAGAAGTAGCTCTCCTCTCTGGATTAGTCATGTGGATCACAAGCTCCTCTCCCGTGAGGCGAAAACTATCGAGCTATTCCTCTACACACACCATCTGTACATAGTTTTCGTGTTTTTCTATGTTTTACACGTGGGATTCGTGTATTCTTGCATCATGCTACCTGGATTCTACCTCTTCTTGATTGATCGCTTTCTAAGATTCTTACAATCCCAGAAACAGATTCGTGTTGTCTCCGCTCGTGTTTTACCTTGCCAGGCTATGGAACTGACCTTCTCCAAAGATCCAAGTAAGGCTTAGATAGTGTGCATTTGATCATATGATATGCTAAAGCTAATCTTTCTAACATTTGTATGTTATAAGGGCTGAATTATAATCCATCAAGCATCATGTTCATCAATGTGAAGAGCATATCTAAACTACAGTGGCATCCATTCACTGTAACCTCAAACAAGAACATGGATTCTGACCATCTCAGCATTGTCATCAAAAGTGAAGGAAGCTGGTCTCGGAAGTTATACACGAAGCTTTCATCCTTAACCCCGATGGATCGTCTTCAAGTATTCGTTGAAGGCCCCTACTCTCCTCCATCCACCTCATTTTTAAGGTTTGTGCTTATATATTATGATCTTGTTTCATCAAAGAAATTACATAGAAATCTGAATCTGGATTGATGCACTACTATTGTAGGCATGACATGCTAGTGTTGGTGAGTGGAGGAAGTGGCGTAACGCCTTTTATATCCATCATTAGGGAACTAATTTTCCTATCAAACGCCCATGTGGAGACCCCACGAGTTCTCCTCGTGGCTGCTTTCAAGAAATCTGCAGAAGTCTCGATGCTGAATCTGATCCTGCCAGTAGTATCCGGAACTTCTCACGACGTTTCTAGTCTGCAGCTGCAAATTCAAGCTTACGTTACTAGGGATACGAATCCCTCCGCCGATGATAACCAGAAACTGCCCATGAACATTTGGTTCGAGCCAACTGTTTCAGACGTTCCGGTCACTGGGATTTTAGGCTCAAACAACTGGTTGTGGCTTGGAGCTATCATATCACTATCCTTCATCATTTTTATTCTGCTTATTGGCATTCTCAATCGATTCTTCATTCATCGTAACACGAACATAGCATACTCTTCTGCTGCAAGATCTTCGATCAGTGCCCTGTTTCTATGCGTGGCTATAGTGATCGTTGCCACCATAGCTTTCATTTCGAACAAGAAACGTTACACTAAAGACTGCAGCCAGATCCAAAGTGCCAATACACCAGCTGAGAAAGAATTAGAAAGCATCCCAGAAGAGTCTTTCAAGCAAATCACCACAGTGCATTATGGTGAAAGACCTAATATCAAGAGTAAGCTTTAAAATCTACTTTTTCATTAAATTGGTGTTGTGGGATCTTTCGACAAAATTGAGCTTAATCGAATACAATGATGCAGAAATACTATCAGTGTGCGATGGGCTGAAAACCAGTGTTTTTGTCAGCGGCCCCGAGAAGATGAGACGAGACGTAGCTGCAATTTGCTCATCTGATGGCCTGCATTATCAGTCTTTTAGCTTTAACTGGTAAATAGCCATCAAGAATCCAACATATTGAAACTTGAGGCGCTTATAGTTTTAAACATGTCAACCCACTCCATGAAAAACATCACCTTATTTACGAATTACCACAATTTCTATGAGAACACAAAAACACCATTACTGAATTTGAATTTGCAAGACAACACATTCCAACTGCATAGTTTATTGAACTGCAAAAGAAGAAAGATGGGCAAATAACATACCAAAACATAGCACCCATAGCTATTTTCTTCAAAAGGATGTACAATGAAAAAAAAACAAACGAAATCGGCCTGCGCTTTAAAACCTAACAGGGCCCTCCCAAAATATTTAAAAAAAAAACAATAGAAATAATCAGCAGGAAAATTAACATTAGATGACTAACTGGCTAAAGAGGAAAAGTTCAAACTTGTGTAAAACTCCTACTACCTAACAGCAGCCATCATCAACCTCAAGAGGAAATGTAATTTCTCTTCTTTGCTGATGCAGCCCGTCATAGTCTAACTCTACCTGAAACGAGAAATGTGAAGTTAGATTTTAAATGCTTTCTTGTCCTCCATCTCACCACCCTGATTATGAGGCACCTCAACTCGAATTTCTTTCTCTTCATCATCCATGTTCTTTGCCTCAGAATCATCACCAGCTCCAGCTGTGTCATTATGTAAAAACCGCCTCGTGTTTCCAGCATCACCGTTATCATCAAAACTTCTATCATCATAATTTGATTCCAATTTGCATTCCCTACCACCGTTGGCCATATAAGTGAATCTTCCAGGTCGCTGCATCAAAGGTCTGAAGTAGTCATTCGATTTCAATCTCCCTGAAGGCCCAACACCATCAAATCTCTGATCACGCCTAAACACTCTCGCAGGCGGCGGTGATCTTCTCCGCCTTGTGTGGTTATTATCTGCAAAATTACGATCATCAACCCATCTGCAGTTTCTTTGAGGAGAGAAACGACCTCTCGATGGGGAAATATAGCCTCCCTCTCCATAATCAGATGCAAAAGTAGACTTAGAGAAAGACAGCCTAGTTCTCTCCATCCTCGCTTCAGACCTGAAATCAGGAGACCTGCTCAGTCTTCTACCACCAAACGTACGTTGTTCTCTGTGCGAATGCCATGCTCTCGGTGGCGATCGCATTCTAGACCTCGAATGAGATCTTCTCCTGGGCAAGTTCATGTGTGTCTGTCTACCATTATTACTTGGAGAAAAGCTACGGTCCCGTTTTGGTAAATAACGTGGCACGCGAACAGGTGCACCAGCATCTTCAGGCAAAGGCTTGAAATCCTCCCCAAAATCTCTACCAGGTCGCTGCGAATAATGTCCTGCACTTCTGTAGTTGCCCACTCCTCGTGTTAGTGGTTCTCTTCTACCTACACCAAAATAATCATCCCTCTCTGCTGGTGATCTCCTTATGAATGGCCTATGCAAGCCTTTTGACAAATAATTAGTTTGCCTTGGCTCGTGATAGTCCACCCCATCAATTTTGTTTATTGATTCACCAGTTTTATTTCTTGGCCGGGTGAAACTACGACCCTCACCACCCTGATAATTTATCGTATGGCGCCTTTTAGGAAACCAGGATGTCCACTGATGTACTCTATCTCCTTCACCAGACGCAGCAGCAGATTTATATCTACCCAGATATCTATCAGGACTGATTTCTCTTTCAGCCCGTGGATATGCACCAGCAATACGACGCGGCCTACAACATAACATCAAAGGGTTGTTGAGAGAAAATGACCTTAATATGAGAATAAAATAACAGAAGACTAGAAAAACAATCGAGAGAACACTTGTTACCTGGATTGCTGTACAAAGAAAACACCCTTCCCATCACTGGGATCTGCAGATGACCGTCCTTCACTCCGGGACTGGAGCTTTCCTTTGATAGCCTTTGATGCATATTCATCTATGTATGCCACATTTACTGCATCTTTGTGATCAACCAACTGTAATCCATATGTGGCAGCATTTTCCTCCGTAGCCATTTCCATGCACTGCTCAACTGTAGAACCTGACCCAGCATTTGATACTTTTCCCGCCATCTCGTTATTGTCAGACTTATCTTTGACATCATGCTTCTTCGAAGGATATTTAGCTGGCCCACTCTTGTTTTTACCTTCTGCAGATATTTTCAGGGACAAACTTCTATGAGTTCCATGAGTACCCTCTGATCCACCTTCAACTATCTCAGACCCCATGTAGTAATCAGCAGCATCACAACCATCTCCATTCCTTCCATCAGATTCATAGTCAACACACTCATTTTCCAACTCATTGTCCTCCAAGGAGTACAACAACAAACCCCTCAGCTCCCCATCCTCATATGAAGAATCATACCCTTCCTGAAACCAGTCAAGTCATCTCCATGACCATGATTACCATGAGAAACATTTGGATCTTCTCGACCATCGACTGCAAATCTCATCCTTCCGACAGTGGTGGGTTTGTCACATTGCGTTCCAGCAATAAAACTCTTGCAAGTGTCCTCCATCATAGTTCTCTTGGATCCTTCCTCAGGAAGATTACAACCCTCATCATGCTTAGTATCAGGTTCAGCTAGTCCAAAATATTGCTTACAATCAGCCATAAGAGAACTAGAATGAAAAGCTCCATGCATTCCTTTATTTGAATCCGTACTTGCAACAGGTTGAGCATCAAGAGTAAATGTGCCTGCAGGATAATAATTAACATATTGGAATTAAATGTGAAATCAATTCACTACACCTGAACAACTAACAGTTCTGCACAGCAAAGAGGAAATAACTCATTTAGATTGCATAAATACCAAGTAAATGACAAGTCTTCAGAGATACTTCTGTATCTTTAAGCTGGACATCAGTTGTAAATTCAGATGCGGCCATGACACAGGACTTGATTACATCAGTTCCTGTACGAGTCCCATCCTGTGCTGCAGTTCTCTCACATTCACTGATGTTACTTGAACAATCTCCATCCTTTCTCATAGTAGCAGAACCAGAAATACCATTATTTTTCCCCTCAGACATTTGGTTGCCACAAGTGCAGCATAGCTTACTGAAAGGAGAAATGCCAACATTGATATCTGGTCTCGTAACTTGATTCAAAAATTCCATATGAGAGTCACAATTTAAAGCTTGGATTGAATTTTTCTCATCAGTATCCTTTTCACGAGATAGACTAAAAGTATCACAGCCAATATGAGAAAAGATATTGTTTGGTGGCTCCTGCAAATTTACAACAATTTGAGGAGGCTCACTGCAAATTCCATCCTCTGGAACTAATGTTGACTTATCTTCTTCATCTTTTAGACTTGATGGGTTAGATAGCAGATGATCTCCATAATGCTTCTCCATTTCCTCCATATGCATGCCTACACTGGCATCCCCTAAGGTGTCTTCAGCAATTGAATCGTCACATTGTTCGCCCCAAGCATCCATGGGAGTGTTCAAATCCCAATGCCTTCTGCTGACCTTTGGAATGGTGTCATCCTCTGGGCAGGTTGATATGCTTTGAGAAACACCAGCAGAATTCTTGTCTTGGGAGTCCATAATACCTCCACGGACATCATTGTTGCTCAAAGAATGCACCGACTCACTATTTTTCAAACCTTGCTCAGGCATTATTGCAGAACTCGATGCATCAGAGTTCTTTTGAATTGAAGAGTCGTCTGGAAGAACATCTTTCAAATCTGCACCATAAACGCCATCAACCATGCTAGTAGCAGCCGTTGCAAGAAGTTCGATTCCAGAGAAGTCCCCTGCACAATCATATTCACTCTCTACTTGATTACATGGAGATACACCACCAAGCCCACAATTGATGCATCCAGCTTTAGCAGATTTACCAATTCCTTTTAAATGCAAGTTAGAGGGCCTCTGACCTGAGGAATAGCTAGGATAATGAAGTTGCAAGCCACCTTCCAAAAGTGGTGACGACGAGTGTGTTCTCAAGGGATTGGAATCTTGATTGCGTAGAGAGGATGCCCAGGGAGCTGATGGAGATTGAAGTAAATGCCTCCTCTTCTTAAGTGGAACATTTTTTGACTTACCAGATGTTGCCTGTTTAATAATTACTTCACCAAACTGCCACATTAATAGAAAAATGCTCACATCTTATAGATTAATAAGAGAATATAGATCTAAGGTAATCAGGTTTCACAATATTACCTTGTCAGAATCAGACCCCGAGAAATCTCCTACTCTTTTGGGGCTAGTAGAATTCCCAACTTTTACAACACTATTCAAGCTTCTGGCTACAGACTTCTTCGAGCGTCTTCCTTTCTTCACTAATTTCCAACTCAATTCAGGATTGGTGGATTTCATCACTTCAAGACCAACACTGCTTGGCATTATTTTGCAGACATGGACACTATCCCGTAAACGATGAATCCACCAAAGGTTCCCCAAACTCTGCTACCTACTTCTCTGATTTAACAAACTCTCAGTCCTGGATCAACTGCACGAGAAGTCAATGAGACACAAAAACAACTCAGAAAAAGACTATCTCAGAGATGCCACAGGAACAAACTCCACCCTCTTTTACCGACAAGGTCAAGGAACAAACACTACCTTTCTTCATAAGGAGTAGCAACAGCACATTATGACCACACAACTAGCATACCTTGGTATAATGGAGTAAAGCATTACATCATAACCAAAGAAAGTTCGTATCATCCCTAACAGACCTATCAATGCAATATTCGAAACACAATCCCCAGCAAATCTTTCCTTTTTTAGCCAAATTTGTGGTTGACTGAATATTAAAACCTAATCTCCCGCATCGCATATCGCAAACTGAAGAGCCCCTCAGATTTGGAGGAGTAGGAGAGGAAAACAGAAGAATACACATACAAAAAGCTAAAGGCGCAATGATTCACATCCAACCATGAATCGACAGTAACCATCGCAGGCAACAGAGATCCATTGTCATGTATCAGGTACCTTCTAATTTTGCAATTTCACCACATCAAAAATTAACCCCAGATTTATCATGCCCCAGATTTGAAGCCCTAATCGACCAATCGGCTGGGTATTTACAGCAGCAATTGCAGGAGGGGAAAGTTTGAGCTGGCGTCAGAGTCTACGTCGTCGGATGCGGCGGCGGCGGCGGGGGCTAGCCTGAAGAGGAGAAATCGCAGAGTTCGATTGGGATAGCGCAATTAAAGGTGTTTAAATGACGTATTCCGGTCATAGGGTATAAGGGCCGTTTGGTTTGTGTAGGGAAAGGAAAAGGGAAAGGAAAGGAAATGAATGAGAATGATTCCCTATTTTTCAGTTTGTTTGGTTGGGACAAGAAAGTGAATCGAAATTCTATTTTATATATTAATTTGAAATAACACATTATTATTATTATTATTATTATTATTATTTAATATTATATTATATGAGTAACACAATATATGTTTTGCATGAATTATAATTATTTAAACAATATAATATTATATTATTTTAAATAATGTAATAGTAATATTTATTATTATTATTTTAAATAGCCATAAAATCCACATAAAATAACAATATTATATTATTTTTAAAATGAAAATAATAGCATATGTTTATTATTTTAATATAATTTTATATTATTAAAATATGTCATATATTATTATTATTATTTTTATTATTATTATTATTATTAATTGTTTTGTTAAAAAGAAAAAAAAAACAATAATTCATATGTTATATTAATGTATAATATTATTTTATTTTAGAAAAAAACATTTTAAATAATATTTATATTATAATGTACTATATTATTTGAATATAATATTATTAAAAAATATATTTCTTATGTAAAATAACGTCACATTTAATATAACATAGTATTTTATTATTTTCAATATATTTTGGATAATATAATTTATTATTTAAATATATCATGTTATTTAAAAATAATAATTCATAATAATTTTATAATTTAATTAAACATTATTTTTTATATAAAAATATTATAATATATTTATAGTAAATATTATTGCAATATAATTTATTTGAAATATTATAATATATTTATAATATAATTTAAATATAATATTTATTTAATTTAATATATTCTATTTAAATATAATATATATAATATATATATATATATATATTTATAAATTTTAATAATAATATAATATTATAATGTGTTATTATTATGTAAAATTAATGAAGGAAAATAATATAAGGGAAAGGGAATCTCATTCCCTTGTATTGAGAAGGGAATGAAAAGGAGGGGGATGGGGTAATCCATTACCCAAAATAAGGGAAAGGGAATGGACAAAAACTGCAAACCAAACATCAATAAAGGGAATCAGGACTCCTGATTCTCTTTCCCTTTCCTGATTACCCCGAAACAAACGGCCCCTAAGTATTGATTTTGTAGTAATTTCTATCTAAATTAAATTTTTTTTCTAAAACTGCACAAAATAAATCGGGAGAGCGATTTACTCAAATCTCGATCTGAGATATCTGCTGCCTTGGAGAAGGAAACAAACTACACTTAATTCTAAAACAAAATTAAACATCTTTTTCTAAAGAAAGAATATTCTTTCTCGGTTTGGCTGTTAGTGGGATATTTTTTTTTTCTTTCTTTTTTATCAAATAAATCTTCATTTTGTTTCACACAAATTAAAAAACTATATATATTTTTTTTTTTGAAAAATATAAATTTCATCAATTATACTAGTTTACCTTTATTTATTAGATTAATATTATGTTTGACTATGTAAATTAATATATAAAAGGCACAAACTTGTGTGAGTCAGGCCTCATAGTGCGTCCGGGCCAAATAGAAAATTTGCGGGTCAATCCACCCGGCCCACGATCCGGAATCAATAAATAAAAAAAAACCTGTTTTTTTTCCCCATTTTTTCCGCCGCAGCTCAACCCCGAATAGCAAAACATTCCACCATGCCACCGCCGCAGCTAGCATTCCCCCTTCCCTCTGTTGCATCGTCCACTCGCCATCGCTGCAACTGCACTTTCTTCTCTGTGTGTTTGTGTGAGTGCATGAGAAATGGAGTATTTGTTTCTTCAAGTGTGTTGATATATCCTACTTTGGTGGTATTCAAGTGCAGGGATAGTCGAGTTCTTCGTGCTTAATTGCTTGTGCTTGAGACGAATAGAAGTGGAGAAGAGCAAGCTCTCCAAAGATGCATTGATTTGGGCTTCAAATAGTTTTAAGCTGTTGAAAACCACATTATAAGTTTAAGGGAGTTTAGTTTGATTACTTTCTTTTGAGTGTATACATCAAAATATTTTCTTGTGTTGATGGAAATTCATTCACCCCCATACAAATTTGTGGATTGTGCTGTGATATATACACATTATTATGCATAAAAAGGTAAAAGTTTATAAATTTGATATGAAGAGTTCATATTCTATGTTTTTCAGATTATAAGTAGGTGTAAAGTTCAGTTTATTGAACTGTTCTGATATTTTCAGATTCTAAGTTGAATTTCCTTCTCCTTCTAACTTACTATGGGATGTTTTGCGCAATATGCATGACCATTGTTCTTCTTCCTATATGTTGTTTCTTGTTGCACTGTATCTTCTTCTTCTTCTTCTTCTTATACACTATCTTCTTCTTACACATTATCTGTCAACATAACATCCTCTGTAATTCAATAAATAAATTTAAGCAAAAGGGAGTCTGAAGTTCTTTGATTCAGAGAGATCAAGTTGCCTTTGTTCTCTTTGTTAATAGATTTAGTAGAATGAAGACACCAAGAAAAAGAATACCCAAAGAAAAAGATGGGATGCAAATGAACAAGAAGGCAAAGCACGACAAAGAAGCAGGTGAGGAGTAATATTTCATATTCCCTGTTTAGTGCCAAATTATTCAATTTCTTTAAATTTAGTTGAGTTGATTGGTTTAGGACTTGATCACTTTTATGAATTTTTTGTAGTCTGGTTGAAAATTAACATCTCATTAGATGTGAACTAGTTCAAGAAAACTAACTGAACTTGGAAATTTTTGCAATTTCAATTTTCTCAATATGTTGATAACATTGGTTTCTTGACTAATAGGTCCTCAAAACAATTTGTTGATTTTGGAATTTTGAGATCCAAGAATTTGGGTTTCATGGTGTGAATGCATGATAGCATTATCATGCCTCATAATCTTGCCAATAGATCAAAGGTTTTTTAAGTCTCAAATGGAGTAATAATGGAAAGATGAATTATAGGTAGCTAACTCATATAGACATATAGTTTCCATAAATTAATGGCAGCTTTTGCATAAACAAGTAGTGATACTCAGCTGCACTTTCTTATACAGTGGGGTATATGACATGATAACTTGCCTTGCCTTGTCTTCCTTCTGTGTGTATGTGTCTTTGTGTGTGTTTGAGGCTCTGATTCTTGTTTGATCATATTTAATTATGCCTTTAAGCTTTGTTTCAAGACTTTATTGGCAAATTTGTTGGTATTGATTCTGCCATTTTGGCAAATATATAGATATAATGCTGGTTCTTTTGCTTAGGTTTATGAGGGGTAAATTTGGTATACTTTTATTTGGTGTTGCCTAACTGTTGATCTTCTTAGTAAGTCATGGCTCTCTACTCTTGTTGTATTTCTTCAGCATCCTGCGGACTTTGTGCAATAATCTCCTTCCTAGTCACATGATTGATATAGTGAATATATAATAGGGTTCTTCCTAAAGGTTTAGAGCTTTCAGGTGAAGACTTGATTGATAAATTATATATCTAGTTGCATACTTATATGATTGAATGGTATGATCATGAGGAGCAATTCTTTTTTTTTTTTTTTATGTTAAATTGTAGATTTTTGGTTGGTACAAGAGCATTGCAACATCTTAAACCAGGGAAGACTGGCTGTTGATTAGTTAGGCTCATTTGGGAAAAAATTTAGCACTTTTCAATCTAATTGTTGACAGTTACGTTACATTTATTTTATCAATTATGAACCTCTACACTTTAATTTTTTACTACAATATTTATGTTTTCTATATATTGTCCATATTCATCCAGATATCTTCTTTATCCTTTTGGTAGAGGGATGTAGAATGCTAATTTAATTTGACTATTAATTGATGGTCTGGTTAATAATTAAAATCAAATAATTGAGACCAAACATATACTTGACATCATTAAAAATAGAAATGCAGGATGCATTGTTTGTTTATTAGGGCTTGTTTTTTTTTATATATACCTTTCTCCACCTTTCTCTACCTTTCTATATTAGAAAGTTTTTGTTGTTTATAATTTTGTAATAACTTATCAATGCTTAACAACGTAAAAGTGCCAATCTACGAACAAAAGTGTTAATCTTTGTAACTTTCAAAATAGTCATTTTTTTTGTTATTGTAATTTTCCAACTTCTATTTATACGGCACCTTAAGATTGAGCAAGAGTGTCAATCTTTGTGTTGGGAACCCACTGCAGTTGTTTTTATGATGTTTTTCGAAGCCACACTTAGATCTAGCTTACTCATTATTAGATTATAGGTGATAGGAGCCTTTCGTGGCCACCTCAACAACTGAAGCTGAATACATGGCAGCTGGAGCTGTTGTGCACAGATCTTGTGGTTAAAGCAATAGCTTAAGGACTACGAGATCTCAGTTAGTGAAATCTCTATCTTCTGTGATAACACAAGCGCAATCGCAATCACCTTGAACCCAGTTCACTACACGAGATGCAACACATCGATGTGAGGCATCACTTTATTCGTGACCATGTGGAGAAAAAGGATGTGGTAATAGAGAAGATCCACACTGACATACAGCGTGCTGACATTTTGACCAAACCCTTGCAAGAGGAAAGGTCAAAATATTATGTGGAAAATTAGGAATGCTCAGTGCAACTTAACAAATTGAGCCTGACCTGATCTGTACTCAACAGATTGTGTTCATACAAGCTCAACCTTACAAAGGCTAAATTTGCCTACTCAATCTGTTCAGTTAATCTACTTCGGTCAATCTGTTAAGTCAATCTACTCTTCAAGGAACAGATCATCAATTCAGGGGGAACTCAGAGAATTGTATCTCTCTGATTATATCTTCTCCTATACGCTTTAAAAAAACAATGATTAAAATTTATTAATCTATGTGTTTCTCTATTAAATAGTCTTAATTCAAAATGATTGGACTGCTCTGACACAAAAGAGAGACATTTTATACGCTAGTCCACTACATGTCAAAGGTCTCTCACATTGACCGAGGAGCATTTAATTCTGGAACCAAAAGGGAGCCGCTTATCTTGTGGACAGGGCGAGCGCGTGTTGTTCAAAACGCGACCCCACTCGGATTCCCACTCGCAGCAATTCAAGTAAGTTATACTGACCCTTAGATCTTGCTAATCTTAACCGTCCAGTATTATAGATATATATATATTTCTCTCACAAGCATCTCTCCATTACTTCATCTTCTCCAACTCAAATTCGTAATTTTTCTCTGAAATTTCTCAAGCTTTTCAAAATTCAAATCCTAAATTCTTCTTACAAATCTATTTTTTTAAATGGCTGAAAACCCTCGAGTTCTGGGCAGGCACCCATGTCCTCGGAAGACCAAATTGCCATCATTCAGGTGAACGTGAAGGCGGAACCCTACGCGATTTTGGACAATTTTGGGTTCTCCGGCCTTGACAACATTATTGACGTCATGAAAAATTGTCCCGGATTCTACCACATTATTTCAGCAAAACCAAGGGTTTTTCTTCCGAAGCATGTCGTTAACTTCTTCTAGAACTAGAGGAAAGCCAAGCAACCGGAAAACATCACCGTTCATATCTCAACACCCTCCGGTGGCGGTCCAGTAAATGTTCTTCAACTCATCATCCGAACATTCAACCTGCAGGATACAGGTTCAGTGATGTTGGACAAAATTACCCTTGAAGACAGGAAGAGAATCTTCATGGAGATCACTATGACTGGATCTATTTTCACCACCAAGGCATTCCCTTGCCACTTTCTACAACCTGAATTCGGATCCTCTGTGATTATGTGTAGAAAGTTTTTCTCTCTCACCAGGGTTCATTCAAAACGGTCACTCCACAGAAGTTTCAGATCATGGTTGCTGTGATTCTGAAGCTGGATGTGAATTGGCTCGCCTTCTCCTCTTCTCCTCTCCTGTCT
>CM038118.1:21902423-21967976 GCA_001642375.2 Mentha longifolia
GGCGGCAGTTGCTGACAAAGATCAGTCCCAATGGAGAAGAACCATACAGATACTGTAGTAGTTTGTTCCAAGAAAATGAGGCCATCGACGACACATTAACGAGGAAGAATCTTTGCAGTTCGAAAGGCTTTCAAAAATGACCTCTTTTTCTTTTAGCAAAGAAAGAAATTTGTTTTGAAAGTGGATAACACACAAGTTAAAGCTTTCTTAAAAAATAAGATAGAATCAAAACCTGAAAAGGCTAGATTACTTAGATGGCAAGCTGAATGTCAATTTTTATTTTTGATATTATCATTGTGAAATCTCATGAAATATTCTTGCAGATTTCTTAACGAGAGATGGAGCCAACTGAGGTGACCTCCATCACAAATGCCATGAGACATCTCAGGGAAGATCTTGAGATGCTTCTCAAGGAATGGGACGAGTGTGTTTTGAAAGCTGATCAAGCTGGAAAAATACAATCTGTTGATAGGACGAAAGTCTCCAACAGAATACAAGACTGTAGGCTGGCACACACAAAGTGCTGGAATACAATTCAAGAGCCACTCCTTCGGGCTTCTAGGGTGACTCCGGTTACCCCAGAAAAAGAAGCGATTCGGTGGCCGGCCCCTATAACGGTAGCAGAGGATTCAAATACCTCTTGCACCAGTCCTAAGTTGGTGGTATCAATATCATCGGCCCAAGGAAAAGATGATACCCAGGTTTCAAACCCTGGGGCATCATTTCAACCCGGTACCTCCGGGGTAAAGGAGGGAGAGATTAATCTTAGGCCATTGAAAGACACTTCTAAGATTAATACTAACAATGTTTTACAAGTTTTTTCTTATTGGGAGGCTTATCAGGTAAGCTGGAGAAGCTATTGACAAGGCGAGGCATCAATCCCAACAAAACCTTGGTTGATGTCTCAGGAAAATATCCTCGAGTTTGGATGATGCCGGAGTTCATCCACAAGAGGTCAAGGAATGGTATGATTTGGGGCACTTGCCTCAGTTTATACTGTCTCCCCATCGTTTATAGAAATCAAGAATCTACCCAAGTGGATTCAGGAAGCTGTACACGACTCATGGGCTAACAATGAACAGCTTAACCGAGGAGATATTCTGGAATTGTACTTCATAAGTGCAGCACCAGAACCAGCAGAAAAGGGGAACCATGAAGCCTTCCATTACATAAGGCTTAGGCGACCGATGAGAGGAGCCGTTGCAACATCAAGGTTCCAAGTGGAGAAGTACCACTTGTCTCCACAATACCGAAGATGAAATCTCAACTTGCATGGCTTGGGGTTTATGGGTATGTCTTACCGAGATTGACAAAGTCAAGTATTCACTCAAATTCTTCCAGAATTCTGTGAATGGATCTTTCCTGTTAAATATGATGATAGGAAAAATAACAAGATTTGCAGAGGAAGCTTTCGAGAGAAAGAGAACTTGCTATGGGAAAACAAGCGTGCGACAAGTAAAGAAACCCATCGTAAGTTTTGTAACATGGTTCATTATGGGAACTGGATCCCACCATATATGTCCAGCTTGCCCAAACCAAAAGGAGCTAGAGTTCGGGCGAGGATTCATGCCAAGAGCAGGAAGGTCTCGAGCCGAGGACAAGAAAGAACCAAGGGCACCACCTAAAGGAAAGATGCCCAAGGCCCCGCCAAGAAAAAACTAGGGGACTGACACATAGAGATAGAGTCATGTGACTCTATGAAAGAAGAGCCTCACCCAAAAAGAAAACGACAAGGGTGAGGAAAAAGAAAGATTCCCACTAAAATAAAAGACAAAAGTGGGAGGACCATTAATTTGTGGTTCAAATACGAGAAAAAGACATTTCACCATCTCGATGGTGGAATTCAAAAATGGAGGACCCCAGTCTCCATAATACAGGTCAATATCACAACTTTCGGTGATAATGGAGAAGGAGGACCCATGCTTCACATTGGAGCAAGCTGGCATCGGTGGGAAAAAGCATCCGATGCAATAATTCAAGCAAGGGGGTGTCTTCAACCCTCTATAAATAAAGACGAGCGAAGGAAGCAAAGATCATCAATCATTTTCTTAGCTTTCTTCAACATTAGCTTTGTAATAGTTTTAAAATTTCGAGTGTGTATGAGTGTTTTCCATTCCGCTAACCATAGCCCCTAAAAGAGATTTACTTATGTAATAAATATTATATAATTCCCCAATAAAAGTTCGGGCTTTTGCTCATTACTTTCGTATTTTAAATTCTGTTTACCAACAATTCCAAGCCTGCAGTGAGTCTTTGCTCAGTGTTCTGAGCCATTATCACGATTCCTGGAGCGTTGCTCGGATTGATAATTAAGACGAAGGCGAGGCGGATCAGAAGCTAAAGAAGGAATTCGACAGAGAACCATAAGGTGCTCCTGGTGGTTGGACGCAGTCCATAAAACCTCTGGAAGAGATCTTGCAGCAGTTGAGGTATGAAGTTGGTATGCATTAATTTTATTTACGGAAGTGTAGTGGGCCTGTTTATTGTTTTATCATTATGATCTTTAAGTAAGAATGACTTGGAAATAGTGTTTAAAGGAAAAAGGGTATTTTTTGAATGTGTAATTTGAAAGTGGGTAGATTTTGTATATGTATCTTAAAAGTGGGTATTATTAGTTTTGGCCCAAGGAAAAATGAAAAATGAAAAATGAATTTTTTTTCAAAAAGAACAGTAAATAAAAGGAGAAAAAAATGAAAAAAAAAAAGAAAAAAAAAGGAAGAAGAAAGGAAAAAAAGGCTGAAAAAAATATGAAAATAAAAAGAAAAACAAAAAAACAAAAAAAAAACTGAATAAAGAAATAAAAAAAACTATGAAAAAATAATAAATAAAAAAAGAAAGAAAAAAAGACAAAGAAAAAGAAGAGAGGAATGGGAGAAGGGAGTGTCTCATGTGCATAAAAGACAAAAACAAGGGCAACTTAGTTCCATTTTGAAATTTGGATATTTCGGTTGTAAATTAAAAGAGGTGGGTAGAATTAATTTTTTTAAATAAAAGTGGGTATTCCACAATTTGCCCCCAATATATATATATATATATCACTATTTTCTTGTAACAGATAATGCTAAATTTTTTCTAAAGAAAAAGTTTTTGTTAATTTGATATTCCCCCCCGTCCACGATCTTTGGACTCAAAAATTCCGACATAAAGTTTAATATGTTTTGATGATATCTTAGTAATTAAAGTCTTAAAAGTGTTAAAGTAGAATAATTGTGAGTCCATCTAATATTTTTAGTTGTATTAAAGTGTTAAAGTGTTAAAATATTTTTATTGTGGGGCCCTACTATCAAAAATGGAAAGAATCTAAAGATAGTGGACATCCCGATATAGTAATAAGGTTTAAAGATCGTGAACGGAGGGGGAGGGGAGTAATTAGGATGCCTTTACTTTTTACACATCTATTTATAAGATATACGAGAAATGATATGCTAGTCACCTCCCGGTGGGCACCTTCGTGGGCACCTCGTCATTTTATCACGTTTGCATTGCTTTTTCTTAATTTTAATTTTTATTCTATATTCTAGTATCTTAGAAATTAATTTAGAAATCATAAAATCTAAAAAAAATATAAAAATCAAAGCTCGATTTATTTTATTACTCATTTTCTAGAAGTTAAAAATAAAAAATAACAAATTGAACATTGATTTTTTAGATTTTATGATTTCTAAATTAATTTCTAAGATACTAGAATATATAATAAAAATAAAAATTAAAAAAAAGCAATGCAAACGTGATAAAACGACGAGGTGCCCACGAAGGTGCCCACCGGGAGGTGACTAGCATATCATTTCTTTAAGATATACTATAAAATAAATTTAGAACAAATAGAATGGTCCCACAATTTTTACTTTGACGTAAGAAGAAAATCGAATGTCTACTTGAAGGCTCTATGCAATTTGACGTAAAAAGATGTAAAAGAATGTATAAGGGGTATGATCGATCTTATTTTCGTAGGTAATTAATGAACGCCAATAAGGAATAAATGAACATGAAAGTAAAAGGAACACAAAGGAATTACGTGGTTCGATCTATCGGAATAGATCTACGTCCACGGGGCGGAAATAGTATGGATAATATTGCTAGTATGAGTATTGGTTACAAGATTGTCCCCCGCCCCCCAATTCTATTCTAAGCCCCTATTTATAGATGCTCATATGGAGTTTGATTCTAATACAAAGTCTATTCCTATAAGGACTCTTTAGGCTTATCTCACTCTTTATCATAGATACCCGAGTCTTCTACACTCCATTGGAGTTTGAGTTGTAGTCGATCAATAAGTCTTCCTTGCTTGGTGAGATTATATAGGCTAAGCTTAATATCGGGGCCCATTTATATTTGGCCTAATGCTTGGGCCTAATAGTTGGGCCACATCCTATCACATCCCCCCCCCCCCCCCCTAAAAAAAAGGGTGTAGAAATGAGGATGTGATTTAGGAGAATAGCTGAGTGAGGAGAGATGTAAAAGAAATGTCCTTTGCCCCATCGAAAAATGATATTTGACGAAGTTAAATGCATACCGTCATGTCAAAAGACGAGGTAAATAAGAAATGCCTTGCCTCGTCGAAAAATAAATTTGACGAAGTCAAGTTTGCATCATCCCGTCAAAAGACGAGGTAAAGGAGAGCGCATTGCCGAGGTGGAATGCGTATCGTGTCGCCGAAGACGAACACGAAATATGTCAGTTACTTTTAATAAATGCGCCGGTTGGGTTCCCGATAAAGTATGGCACGATTGTGACGTGGAGGGAAACTGAAAAGGCGGAATAGGGATAAAGCTTCTTTGATACGCCATTTCCTCACATTTTCCAAAACTTTCAAACATCTTTCGAGTTTTCTGCGATTTTCATCACCGCCGTCTCCGCCATTCCTATCGCCGCCGTTCTTTCTCCGTTGGAATCTCTACCGTTGTTGTAGCTTATTCCAGTTCCCATTTGCAAAAAAAGTAAGTTATTTTATTCATGGCTTCCTCCTCTGGTGTCAGTCATTCTCACGGCGATGAAGGCCTTGAGGAGTCCGTTTCATTCACCGTCGAGTTCTCTGGCGGCGACATTTAGTCAGTCGCCTTTTGTAGATTTAGAGTGTTTTACTATTGATTCCCCTGTTCCTAGTATACATAGGGTTCATTTTCCTACCGTAGAAAAGTGCGGTAGGGTTCTTGATTTTGCGTCGATTTTGGATGCGTCCAAAGTCCGAAAAATTGCCAAAAAGTATTTATTTCCCGATTCCGTTCTTCTTGTCATTCCTCGGCCAGAGGATAGGGCTTGTACGCCACCGATAGGGTTTTTCACCATCTACGAGGACTGCTTAAGTTGCGGTCTTCGTCTTCCCCTTCCTCCTATATTCGGCAACCCCTTCCTCCTATATTCGGAGAGTTGCAACGGAAGTTCGGCATCGCCCTAGGGCAGATTATGCCAAATTCCGATGCCGAATTCCTTTAAGCAATTAATCGGTCTCGGTGTCGAGGTCGGCCGCCTCGGTTTTCCTCTTACCCTAGGGATAATCCTTAGGTTTTACCAATTTAAGCCGAGTTTGGAGTGGTATTACCTATCCCCTAATCTCAGCTTTAAAGTTAAGACGAAGTCAAAAATTCCGAACTGGCAGAAGAAATATTTCTTCTGCCGATCTGATGAGGTCTCCCAGTTGTCTGGAAGACGGATAAATTAGAGGACCAAGGCACCGAAGAGAAATTTGGTGACCTTGAGAGGAGTCTGGGGGAGCTCGGCGTTGTCTCCGAAGAATATTGTGTCACGCCCCGGTTCCTGTGAACCGGAGTGTGGCGGGGGTTGGATTAAAGAAGCGGGGAAGAAATTGGATAATATTAATTTATGACCATTTTACGAGTATCTTAAAACGTAAAATGAGACTATAAAGAAAATGGTGGATAAACCAGCGTCAAGTCACCAAGTGGAGTCGATCATCTACTACGACAATTGGGTATACCAAGAGTGAGTAGGAATTCGAGCGTCCAAGTGGAACCATTGCATGACACTCTCCACCCTAGATAAAGTAAAAGATGGGGTAAACCGGGTTCTAGTAAAATAGTGGAGTCGACAACCACTGCGGAAAATGGGATAACCATAATCGAGTGGGAATTCGAGCTTCCAAAAGGAACTGGAAACACGGCACTCTCCATCCAACAGTAAGTAACACGGGAAGTGAAATAAGTACGAAAACATATTATATATAACTAGAGGGTTGGAAGATGACGCCCTCAACTTATTTATTATAAAAAAAAGACTAGTAGTCTTGTTATCAGAGTTTTAAACAAAATAACATAGCGGAAACTTAGGCCATGCTACAATCCCCTGCCTCAGCCTTGCTGTACATCACCTGTTTCCAGACTTGAAAACATTTGAAAGCGTTTTGGGCTGAGTACTTGATGTACTCAGTGGATCATGCCCCTTTGGCAAGCATTTTGAAAACTAGTAATTTATCCATACATGGTATATCAAGAGGCTTGCAGAAAGCAACTCTTGAAAATACAAATATCATTTTGGGGTGTGTGATGTTCATTCTTTGACTCAACCAAGGCTACAAATCACCTTTGGTTCATCTAGACCGGGTTCAGGGCCGTAACCCTAAATAATCCCAGTACTTGTAGAAAACCCGAGTCAAAACTCAAGGAATTCGCCATTAGTTAGCATACGACGTGATCAAGGCATCGTATGTAACCGGGGTGCGCACAATTCAAAATTAGTATATCTGATACTAAGAATGAATCTCGATCGATCCATAGAGTCATTTCTTGGAACATACACACAAAATATTTTTAGGGATAATTGCATTTTTAACATAAAAACTGTATTTAAAATATCGCATGCGTTTTGAAAATATTTTGGACCCACACGAAAACATTTTGGACCCACCTGAAATAACCTGGAGAATAGCTAACCTTCTCTCATTGGGCCTCAATAAAACGAAAGGATAAACTATTTCGTAAACTAAGGGTATCGATAGAAACTTTGGGATCTAGACGAGCTATGGTATATAGAAATTATCGAAGAATAGTAAGAGAGGAGTAGTAACTGTTATCGGAGCTTTGAGATGAAAAGGAAACGAGAACCTCACGTTGGTATTTATAGAAAAGCTAAGTTGCTTAATCATGCACCATGCGTTAGTCACCCCTAAAGTAGAGTAGTCATCACCATCCTAAACTCAATGAATTACGTGTGGCACCTACTTCATCTATTTACATATGCTTGGATACGTGTCTATGTAGAATGGATATAGTTTGCAATTGAAGATATATATTACTAATTCTAACTTACTAGACATATAATAATATTGTATATATCCAAGCTATAAAAGTTTATTTTCTTGCACACACGTAAATATTTATGCATGTATATAATATAGATAATAACCATGCATGCATACTCTTAAAAGTTGTATATAATATAAATATTTAATTAAATATACATATATATGCGTATTATATGTATATACTAATGTCATGATACATTTTATATACATCTTTCTATGTATATATACATATATATTCATATATATATAATTAGTATATATCTAAGTATCAAAATTAATAATTCTATATTTCTTTCATTATATCCTAGAAACTATATTCGAGGCGTAGATTATCTTATTGTTAATTTTAATAGACTCATCAATTTCTAATAAGACTAAATTCTAAAAATTAACTAAACTCTAAAAATTCAGGATATTACATCCCTCCCTCCTTATAAAAATTTCATCCTCGAAATTTACATACCTAGAAACTGTAGCTCAGAAAACTGATTCTTTATCTTATCTTTTAGTTCCCATGTTGCTTTTTCTTGTCCATGGTGATTACATAAGATCTTTATTAGAGGTATATACGTATTCCTCAACACTTTTGATCTAGAATCTTGACTTGTTTTTCATCATAGCTTAGATCTTGGGCTAATATCACTTCATCATAATTAATACGCGTTTTGGGTCAAACACGTATTTTCCAAGTTATGAGATATGGAAGACATTATGCACCTCTTCAATGTTGGGTGGTAAAGTCAACTCAAAGGCTACATGGCCTATTTCATCTAGGATCTCAAAGGGTCCTATATAGCTAGGGCAAAGTTTGCCCCGCTTGCCAAAACGTATCACTCCTTTGGTAGGAGAAATTTTAAGAAAAACACGATCCTCAATAATAAATTCTAAATCTAATTGTCATGTATTAGCATAGGATTTTTGTCTATCTTGGACTTCTTTTATTTTCTGCCTGATGAGATCAACTTTCTCAATCATATGTTGTACTAGTTCTGGGCCTAACAATTTGCGCTCACCCACTTTATCCCAATAAAGTGGCGACCTGCACTTGCAACCATAAAGAGCCTCGTAAGGTGCCACTCCAATTTTAGCTTGAAAGCTATTATTTTAAGCAAATTCTACCTAAGGCAAAAGTACCTCCTAATTTCCTCCATGGTCTGTGATAATTTTATTTTCTTACCATCCTTGCAGCCTTCATGGCCAAGAGTACTAGTATTTTATTTCTCATATCCTTTCCCTGGAAGCCAATCACATTGCCATTTTTTTATTTGGAAAATAACCTCTCTTTTCTTACAGTTTATCGTTGCATCATTTCTTCTAACCAATCCATTTCTAAGATGATATCAAAACCTATTGTGTCAATAATAAACAGATTTGCTCTAAAGGATAAATTCTCAAATCTTGAGATTCTGGTTTCTAATAATTTCTCTAGAGATCATGGGTCCTATACAAGGATCATCTTTGCCATCTATATAGATAACAACAAATCCACATATAATAACGCCTCATCAATCATTCACATTCTTGATCGAGGTTTATCTCCTCGGATTCTTCCTCATTGGACGATTCTACTGGCCGTATCGGCACTGGTGCTATCACTGGTGGACTCCTAGGTGCAAGGGAATCTACGTGAGTTTCCTCTCTCTCTCTCTCTCTCTCTCTCTCTCCCTCGTAACATTTGATCTATGTGGTGGCCTCATACTACAAGGATATTATATTTGAATATCTAAAATTAAATCATAATAAACTTCTAAATAAATGCTTAACTTAAAATCATCACTTCTAGGTTTAAGTAATCGACTTAAACCACTGTCTTCTTTAAGGGTTATTGTTCACTAGGCCAAGGAGAGTTCTTATTTCCATAGTGACCATATCATAGATTATCAACTTTAACTAGAGAATCATACACATAAGTAACACTAGTGCTATTTTGATAAAATAGCACAATATTCAAATATTATTTGCATGCTTTCATCATTCTTTGGAAACAAAGTTCCACATACTTTCATAATACTTGAAAAATCAAGTCATTGAAACTCAGTGAGTTTCATCATATCTGGTGTTTCATAAAACACAATCATTCCTTAGAATACTTGACAAATAACAAACAGTTTCATGCAACTTGCTTCTTAAAATTTACACAATTAAATGTACCTTAGTTGGAGCAGATGATGGCAAGCTGAGGGTGATTGTTGTTTAACTAACATTTCTAGAATTAATATTCTAGACTAGACATAGACTATGGTCTCAGAGTCTTCCGCTCTGATACCACCTTATCACGCCCCGGTTCCTGTGAACCGGAGTGTGGCGGGGGTTGGATTAAAGAAGCGGGGAAGAAATGGGATAATATTAATTTATGACCATTTTATGAGTATCTTAAAACGTAAAATGAGACTAAAAAGAAAATAGTGGGGTAAACCAGCGTCAAGTCACCAAGTGAAGTCGATCATTTACTACGACAATTGGATATACCAAGAGTGAGTAGGAATTCGAGCGTCCAAGTGGAACCATTGCATGACACTCTCCACCCTAGATAAAGTAAAACATGGGGTAAACCGGGTTCTAGTAAACTAGTGGAGTCGACATCCACTGCGGAAAATGGGTTAACCATAATCGAGTGGGAATTCGAGCTTTCAAAAGGAACTGGAAACACGGCACTCTCCATCCAACAGTAAGTAACACGGGAAGTGAAATAAGTACGAAAACCATATTATATATAACTAGAGGGTTGGAAGATGACGCCCTCAACTTATTTATTATAAAAAAAAAAAAAACTAGTAGTCTTGTTATCAGAGTTTTAAACAAAATAACATAGCGGAAACTTAGGCCATGCAACAATCCCCTGCCTCAGCCTTGTTGTACATCACCTGTTTCCAGACCTGAAAATATTTGAAAAAGTTTTGGGCTGAGTACTTGATGTACTCAGTGGATCATGCCCCTTTGGCAAGCATTTTGAAAACTAGCAATTTATCCATACATTGTATATCAAGAGGCTTGCAGAAAACAACTCTTGCAAATACAAATATCATTTTGGGGTGTGTGATGTTCATTCTTGGACTCAACCAAGGCTACAAATCACCTTTGGTTCATCTAGACCGGGTTCAGGGCCGTAACCTTAAATAATCCCAGTACTTGCAGAAAACCCGAGTCGAAACTCAAGGAATTCACCATTAGTTAGCATACGATGTGATCAAGGCATCGTATGTAACCGGGGTACACACAATTCAAAATTAGTATATCTGATACTAACAAAGAATCTCGATCGATCTATAGAGTCATTTCTTGGAACATACACACAAAATATTTATATGGATAATTGCATTTTTAACATAAAAACTGTATTTAAAATATCGCATGTATTTTGAAAATATTTTGGACCCACACGAAAACATTTTGGACCCACCTAAAATAACCTGGAGAATAGCTAACCTTCTCTTATTGGGCCTCAATAAAACGAAAGGATAAACTTTTTCGTAAACTAAGGGTATCGATAGAAACTTTGGGATCTAGATATAGAAATTATCGAAGAATAGTAAGAGAGGAGTAGTAACTGTTATCGGAGCTTTGAGATGAAAAAGAAACGAGGACCTCATGTTGGTATTTATAGAAAAGCTAAGTTGCTTAATCATGCACTATAGCATGCGTTAGTCACCCCTAGAGTAGAGTAGTCATCACCATCCTAAACTCAATAAATTACGTGTGGCACCTACTTCATCTATATACATATGCTTGGATACGTGTCTATGTAGAATGGATATAGTTTGCAATTGAAGATATATATTACTAATTCTAACTTACTAGACATATAATAATATTGTATATTTCCAAGCTATAAAAGTTTATTTTCATGCACACACGTAAATATTTATGCATGTATATAATATAGATAATAACCATGCATGCATGCTCTTAAAAGTTGTATATAATATAAATATTTAATTAAATATACATATATATGCGTATTATATATATATACTAATGTCATGATACATTTTATATACATCTTTCTATGTATATATACATATATATTCATATATATAATTAGTATATATCTAAGTATCAAAATAATAATTCTATATTTCTTTCATTATATCCTAGAAACCATATTCGAGGCGTAGATTATCTTATTGTTAATTTTAATAGACTCATCAATTTTTAATAAGACTAAATTCTAAAAATTAACTAAATTCTAAAAATTCAGGATATTACATATTGCGAGGCCGAGCTCGCCATGGTGGGGTTGTGATACGATCCTTGCAGACCGTATATCAAACACGCAAGCGGAAGACTCAAAAGATACCGATGGAAATCCCAATACATCTACGAACTAAACCCCCTAAGTAATATAGATAAGCCGAAACCTCTATATCCCAAAGAGACGGTCGCCGAGCCACATGGGGACGCTGAATGACACACAACGAAGGATGATGGACTCGTTGATTCGCCGGATAAACGTTCGTCTTGGACGAACAAAGAGAATTTTCGAAATTCTCTAAAAGAGAGAGATAAACTCACCAAAATATATTAATCAAAGTCTAATTTTCGTGTATTACATAAAGACCATATTTATAGGCTTCAAAAAGTCCTAATTCTATAAGGAAACTAGTTAAAAACCTATCCCTATAATATACCAAACCAAATCCTAGTTTAAAAAGGAATAAAATCACCAAAATAAAGGTAAGAATAGCCCTACCAACTAGAGAACTAATAAAATCCGAAAATAATAATAATAATCAACTAAATAAACAACTAAATTATATCTTCACTCTTCAGCCCATATCATCTTTAATTCTTGGCCATGAAGTGAAATCCACGATCTACGGGCTGCATCATTCCCCTCCTCTTGAAGAGGATTTGTCCTCAAATCCTGGCCGTCTCCTACATCAAAAGGAAAGAAATTTGGCTTGTTTAGCTTGACACATTCCTCCAACTCCTTTATCTCCCCCAACTTATCTTGATGTTCACTCCCTCGAATGGATAATAGACCATGAAATGCATTTTCGGAAGAAACATCATCGAATGCCTGCACAAATGAATAAATAGAAGGAAATTCAAGATCATTAGTGGACAAAACTTTCCCCTTGCACACCTTTGCACCCATGGACCTCTCCTCATCCATTTTCAACTCCGCAGACCTCTCCTCATACATTGTTATCTCTAAATCACCATTCCCAACAGGCAAAGACTCATACAACAATGCATTCTCATTTGTCTCCACTTTCTGCTCATTCGACGTCTCCATCTCCACTTCCTCTTGCAATTGCACTTGATCCTCACAAATTTGTTTCTCAGCAACCAATTGAGTAAAAGGAACAAGCGACATAGTATCCTCGACATGAATGATGTTCTCTCGCCGTTCTTCATCATTCACTTGATTCTCCGCACTCGGAATACCATCATCAAATAAAGTAAGTGGAAGAGGCGCTTCGATTTTTCTCAACTCTCCATACAGTTCTACCAATATTTCCAATATCTTCACCTTTGAATCTTCTCTTTCATCTTTGGTCACAACTCCACCACTATCACGAATTGGATTAGAGAAACTCATACATTCTGACCTTGGCTTCACATATGTACGTGTATACACCTTCGGCTGCTCTTCTTCCTCCCAACAACTTCTCTTTGAATATGAAACATTAGCAGCTTGAGGTCGCCTCCAATCGGTCTGAATCGCAGGATAGTAATGCGAAGGCGCATAACGCTTCCTCATCACCGCCTTCATCTCTTTCCAAGTCTGGATAGGCTGCTCTCCATATCTTTGCCTATTCTTCACAAACTGGTCCCACCAAGTTAGAGCATAGTCTGAGAACGTAGTGGCTGCTAACTTCACCTTCTTCAGCTCGGAGTAATCTTGACAATCAAACATCAACTCCACCTTTCTCTCCCATTTGATATACAACTCAGGATCACATTTCCCTTGAAAAGACGGAATCTTCATCTTGATATGTCTCGAATTGTTGTCTTCTCTTCCTCTTAGACCTCCTCTATGCCCAATACTCCTCCTCTTCATCTCCATTCACCCAATCTTCTCCATACTCATCATATTCTGACTCAAAATGATTCCACCGGTTATTTCCTCGACTTCCTCTACCTCCGAACATTGACATACCTGCAAAACAATTTTTCCTTTTTTTTATTTTTTTTATTTTTATTTTTATTTGTTTTTAACAAAAATGAAAAAATGTTAGCTAAAACAGGATCCTCTCCACCTCACAGACATTCGTGTATCACTCAAAGATAACTCACTCAGCACTCGTGTATCACTCAATGATATATGGCTTTTACCCTCTTTTAATCTCACACTCTTGCCTTTTTCCACTCAAAATCTCTCTCAAATAAGTAAACTCTGATCAACGAATCAATGAGCACAGAAATTGAAGAAAGGACTTCCAAAAAAACACTGCACAAAAATTTATCCTAAGGGCTCTAGACGACTCAAGGAACTCAAAAAAAAATTGCACAAAGCAAAATACGAATTTCTATACTTTTTTTTTACGAAAATCAGCTGAACGGACAAAATCCTAAGGAAAGTGGACCATAGCCTTTGATTTCCTAAGTACTGAATACGACAATACTAAAGTTTAGAGACTTCAATGATGAGCAATTAAGGCACGAAAATCGAATCAGGACTCCAAAACCAACGCAACAAATCTAGAGCTACTACCCACCAATTACAATTAAAGATTCGAAAAAGCAATATGTAATTGGACAAATAACAATAACAACATGAATAAACAACAGAAAGATGCGATTACCAACACAATACAAATTGGATATTGCAACACAAAACGGATCGTAAATATAACGAAATCTGATATGAACCCAACATCACAAAACGGACACAATATTGCGACTCCCTAGATTAATTATTCCTAAAACACAACAGACTACGCTGAACTTTTTTTTTTTATATTTTTTTTACGGTAATACTAATCAGACACGATGCAAGAAAGATGACTCGATCAAACAATGAAAGAATAAAACGCTGAACAAGACTCAAATACTGAACGAAGAACCTTAGGAAATGAATTTGATTTTTATTTTTTATGTTTATGATGCTACAAAGACACGAAACAAGAGAAACGAATAACCTGGATAACGCAACCTGGCTTTGATACCAAATGATACGATCCTTGCAGACCGTATATCAAACACGCAAGCGGAAGACTTAAAAGATACCGATGGAAATCCCAATACATCTACGAACTAAACCCCCTAAGTAATATAGATAAGCCGAAACCTCTATATCCCAAACAGACGGTCGCTGAGCCACACGGGGACGCTGAATGACACACAACGAAGGATGATGGACTCGTTGATTCGCCGGATAAACGTTCGTCTTGGACGAACAAAGAGAGTTTTCGAAATTCTCTAAAAGTGATACGAACACAATACGCGGAAGCTAAGGATCGAACAACGTCAACTATGAAAGATTCAATCCAACGACAACTATGAAAAATAGAATGATAATTCCCTGAAATCTACCCACAAATACACTGAATAGGCGACGACAGTAACCTAAGAAATTCAATTCCGATTAAGCTCAAATTTTAGCACGAGTTACAACTTAGGGTTATGAAGAACATATCCAAAATTCAGCGAAAACGCACGAGTAGTTTTCGATTTGTCTCGGTGGTCAGTTTCGGGACGAGTTAGGGTTTCAAAAACGGATCTGAAATTAATCTAAGGGTTTTCTGGGATGGAATAGATACAGGAACGATGGAGGATGGATATTTATGATATGAACGATGATGAATGGCTGGGAATAAAAATCAAGCAATGGATTAATAAAATACGAAATTAAAAAGATGAGAATTACCAGAATCGAACCCCGAATCTACAAGGATCCGAAACGCGATTATCAAGCAATCTTCGTGGCTCGACTAACCCGGATACTACGAGATATCACGAACGAGTCGATGAATTCAAGTTTGAAATCGCCAATATCAAACTCTACCAAGAACCGATTTGTTTGTGTGAGACAAGAGAATAGCGTAAAGCTGTATTTGCATTCAATCAAGTCTACCTAAGTAATGAACGAAAATTAGTATAAATACTAATCTAAGAAGGCCGAAAATACCAAGTAATGGGCCTAAGAAAACGGGCCAATTAATCACCTAAACATGTTGTGATAATTGGGCCTAAAATAAAATAAATATAAGTTCAGTTTTGATTCCTCTTTTAATGGGCCTCCGAAATATCATCTTCTACACTTGTGAAGTTCACCAATTTGAAATGATGACATCCGGTTCCTTCATCTTCCAATCTCTTCGGAATGTAGCATTGCAAATATCCTTGCAGCTTCTTGGCTCTTGATCTCGTCACTGCTCCTCCGAGCTGCAAGTCCCGATTGATCTCTTCAATGCTAGGTCCCGTCTCATCAAAAAGAGAGAGATAAACTCACCAAAATATATTAATCAAAGTCTAATTTTCGTGTATTACATAAAGGCCATATTTATAGGCTTCAAAAAGTCCTAATTCTATAAGGAAACTAGTTAAAAACCTATCCCTATAATATACCAAATGAAATCCTAGTTTAAAAAGGAATAAAATCACCAAAATAAAGGTAAAAATAGCCCTACCAACTAGAGAACTAATAAAATCCGAAAATAATAATAATAATCAACTAAATAAACAACTAAATTATATCTTCACTCTTCAGCCCATATCATCTTTAATTCTTGGCCCATAAAGTGAAATCCACGATCTACGGGCTGCATCAGGTTGAGCCCTTGCGATTTTACTTCGATGGTGGATCCGGTGAAGGGTGGGGCCCTACTATGTGTTTTGTGCTTCATTCTCTTTCGTTTGTTGTGCTTGTTTTAATCCGTTCTTTGTTTTGTTGCAGTGAACTTCGGCGCCAGCAAGAAGAAGAGGCCGAGGTCGATTTTGGAGCCGGAGAAGACGACGTCCGCAGCGTCATCGGAGAGGACCGTGGAAATTTTAGACTCTCCACGGATAGGCTTGGGATCTCCTCCGCCTCGTTCCGACGCGCGTCCGAGCAAGGAGACGCGGGTCTTCACTGTATCCTCCGTGGAGAAGGGTACCATTGTTACTGGCCAGCCCTCTGGCCAAGCATCGGCTCATCTACAGCCCTTTCCCGAGGTATCACGATGTCCAGTGTGCGCGCTATGTTGACTTTTAATGCCTTATTTTCACGTCATTTAATGTTATCGCAAGGGGCTGAGTACATGGTTGCCGAGCTGGCGAACTTCCTCAACAATGGGGTCGTTCAATACCATAAGATAGCTCGAGTCGCTCGGGAGCTTGAAGTGGCCAAAGATGATTTGGCCAACAAAGTGGCCGCAGCCGAGGTGAAGGCCCGGGAGGCGGAAAAGAGGGAGGCTGCCGCGCTGGCTGCAGCGGAAGTGGCGAAGGCCGAGGTGGCCTCGCTGACGGATAAGGTTGCCTCGGTAAAGGCCGAGGTGGAGGCAGCTAGGCGCCGAGAAGCCGAGGCGGCTGCTTCGCAGGAGCAGGTACTCCGTGCTTTTGCGGAGAGGCTGTTCAGGTTGGGGGCATTTTCTGAGCTGGCGAATGAGCTAGCCACCATCCTGAACACCTCCGTGGCATCGAAGAAAATCGACGAGATAGCCGCAGATTACCCGGACTTGGAGAAACCCAAGTACGGGTATGAAGTGACTTCGAGCGAGGATCTGCTTCGCTCCTATGCGAAGGCCTTGACGGAGGGAATGTTAGCCTTCCCTATGCTGAAGAAACTCACCTCCTTGTCCATGGTGCTCACTGTTGAGGCGATCCAAACATGTCCGGTGGATAGGGACGATATACTCGAGGTTGTGATTGCTAGCCTTTTTGCCGAGGTGGACAAATCGGTGAATGACAAGCCGAAGAGCACCGGGGCCGAGCAGGAAGGACCTCATCAGGAGGATGAAGCTACTGGAGGGATCAGTTGATCCCCTTTTTCTTTATATATATATATATATATATAGATGATATGTACTACGACATCGCTAGGATGTTGCTTTTCACCATGCCGTTCAGGCCTTAATAAAACTCACTTTATTGAAGAATTTTTCTTGCCTTTGTGTAGTCTTCCGAGTTACTTGATGTGTCTCCATGGTTTGAACAAATCAAACTAACTCAAGCCCTTGAGGCTAAAGAAGCCGAAGTCCTTCACTGGATGGGCAAAGTTGGCCACGTGCAGAACGAGGCCGATGTTAAACTTAATGCCGCGCAAGAAAAATTCGATGAGCTTCAAGCTCGGTTTCTCGAGCAATAGGAAAAGCTGGAGATTTGTCAAGAGGATGCCGAATGGGTCCTCGAAGAACATACGGAGTATGAGGTGATTATCCGCCGAGCCGGTGGGAAGACCATTTCTGAGGTGGAGTGTAAGGTGAAAGAGCTCCTGGCTCGATGTAAAAGCTACAAAAAGCAATATGGAGCTGGCTCCTAGGAGCTTCAGGAGCAAGTGGACGAGCTGAAGCGAGTAGCCGGGGTATACAAGATAACCCTAGCTTGCCATCCGAAGTTGGCTCGCCTTGTTTCTGAAGAGACTGGGCCTTCGAGTTCGTCTAATCCTGGCTCCAGCTTGAGGATCATCGATCGTCATCCTCAGGAATTCTTGGATCGAGAGCGGGAGCTGACGGTTGTAAAAGGCCGAGTGTCACGACCGCACTTTGATAATCGATAGCTTAGTGTGGTATAATCGTGACTATGGAAAGTATAACATGAATTTCGGAAGGTAGGAAAGATTATCAAATGAATTAACTCAATAACTCGATAAATAGGACTTCATACATATGTTTTAAACACCTTCCCGCTGCGTACACTCTTTCATCTCTTTCAATTGGGTTGTATCAAGTCAGAATCATGACATGAATTCTTGAGGGAAAACCATCAACAATGTCCGTCTTTAAAATATGAAGTCCTATTTATCGAGTTATTGAGTCAATTCATTTGATAATCTTTCCTACATTCCGAAATTCATATTATACTTTCCATAGTCACGATTATACCACACTAAGCTATCGATTAGCAAAGTACGATCATGACAGAGTGGTATCAGAGCACTAGTTTGCTCTGAAATCCAAGAGTCTTCTTCTTCTAAAGTCTAGACTTGAATCGCTAGACTAAGTAGAGTCCTTGACAAAAGCTCGTCACTCCGACTCAACACGCTCAACAAGGTAAAGGAAAGTTTACAAGTTGAACTCTAGAACTTAGTGGAATCTAGTTCTTAGATCACTTAGAGAAATAAGTGAACTCATCTTGGAAACATAGTTGCTTTAGACACTTACTTTGAGAAAGCAGGTTCAAATTAAGATCGGAACGAAGTTCCTTTCTTCATCAGTCAAGCAAGGAAGAAGACGAGAAGTATTATGAGAAATAAGGAGAGCTGAGATAAGAAGTACGATGAATATTGAGATGAGCCAATCGAGCCATCGTCACTACTGCCCAAGGCAACCGAATAAAGGTCGCTAATGCCTTCAATTTTAGCATACCTCAGTGGTATAATCAAGTTAAATACATTGTGACAAAATAAATAAGTCCACTTCAATTTCAAGTGTGTCACTGCGCACTTGGAAAGAAAAGAGTAATCTAATAAAGGAAAGAAAGATGACTAGAGGTGAGATAAGCTCAAACGCTAGCAGTTATGAGAATAGAATAAGGAAGTAACCAAGTTGAAATATATTCATGATACGACTACATCATAGTAGTGAGAACCAGGTCATAGTGCCGCTTGGAGTGAATAGTTAATTCATTAAATGATGCAACCCAAGTTGCAAATTTTATAAGAAATAGATATCAGAAGAATAATCATTCTTTTAAGACGGATGAGCCATATCCGGGATGATTTAGCATCCTACTCCGTTAGACCTTCCAACCATAGTGGTCGATCGTCGAAACGCTGCTTGAAAAAGGGAAATAAATTAGAAGTTGAGAATTTACAAGTAACACTAAATGTAAGATAGTATTGCTACCCGCACGTACTCATCGTTAGTGACAATAACCTGTCTCATTGCCAGTTTAATTCCCCATAAGAGTTAAGAAAATGGCAATCTCCTACAGTAAGGATCGGTGAGTGTGGGAATTAATGAAATTATGAGGGTAATAACTAAAGGTAGAACATTGCATACAAATGCCATATGGTGTGACACATACCATTTGACCCCTGGAAGCCAACAAAGTCTCTTCTTCAAAAAAATAAGAAGTTGAAAAAGCTTCTGAGCTAAAAATGAAAGTTTGCCAAATCTTGAGAATTCATTTCATCATTCTTTGACAAAGCCACTAAAGTACGACAAAAGATTTCATGCTGAGAATGTGCTTATGTGGAACTGGCCACTCCACATAATCTCAACCTCGGCAGAATCATTCACAGACCAGAATTCAGATGGGTATCGGCAGGAAGGTCCCTTTCTTTCGACCACCCTTTGCCATTTCATTTCTACCCTCCGACTATTCTTTCCACACTGGTCTGATAATTTATTGACAAAACCATTTGACTGAATGTCGTGCCAAAATTGAAACGTTGTTTCTATTGAAATTTATCTTACAGTGTTAGTTCATGAGTTATTTCATTTTGTACGAATTACCTTTCTTTTGAAACCAATGAGTCGGAAGAAGTTAGTTTATCTGAAAGTTTGGGGTATGACAAGCATAGTGCCCTTTGGGGATACCAGAAGTCATGGATAGATCAAAATGAAGAGAAATCGAGACTTAGAATAGAAGGGCTGAGATGTGAGATGCTGAATAATTGAAAGATGAAGACTTGCCCTTAGTATCCATGGAAATAGACCAAGAATACAGAGATAATTAAGAAATATCAACAAGAGATTTAAGTTGATATGGAGTTATAAAGAACCTTAGGGAGCCATTAAGAAGATCTTAGGAACCCAAAGGAAGAAGTGGATGAGTCAAGTACAAGTATTATGACCTGTATCAGGATGGAGATCAGTTTTAAGGATACATGTAGCAAATGAACCAATGGAGATAATGAGTTGTTGGTGCGAGACCAACTATCAATAGGAAACTGTTAAGTTCAAGGAATTGAAGGCGACATACTCATGAAATAGAAAAGTTCTTAAATCAGTAGCATTGAAATGATAATTGAACTAGGTCGAGTAAGCAGATGAGCTAAACGAAACCTATGAAGTTTAATTCCTTATAAGGAATTTTAAGATCTTTAGGTATAAGTAGTTTAATTCCTTATAAGTAGTAGTATCAAGCTACCATACGAGAAAAGCATCCAGTCTGGGTGAGAAGACCGATCATAATCGGCAAATTAGAATCCACAAAAGTTGCAGAGCAAATGCGACGACATATGATGAATCGGAAGCTCTAGTCTAGTTAAGATCCATTGTTTCAAGAAGGACCTGTAAGAACGTCTATTCAAGCTAAAGTAAAATTCATTTTATTCTCTATAAGAGAAGAAAAGTGAGAATAGTAAGGCATTTTTAAGAAATAAGAACACATGCCAACACCTAAACACCAAATGAGGAGAAATATGGAGACATAATAAGTATCGAGACTAAATATATATATATATATATATATATATATATATATGAAGTACGACATGATACAAGATGAGGGTAGTCACCTTATATTACGAAAAGGGATCAAGACTTCCTCAGTGGGAAAGGGAATAAAATGAGGAGCCCTAGGTGGTATTGACAAAGGATGAGAATGATATCCTAAGTTGAAAGATTGGTGAGAATCTCAAGAAGACCAAACCATCAAGAATAGTACAAAGTGAGAAAATATTATGCCCAAGTTAACTTTTCACAGAAAGGAATTGGTACCGGACAAAAATCAACCAGGCCGGTTACAACAATTTCGCGCACTACGGGCACAACCCAAAACACCATGATAGTTTTCCCCACCACCACCCCCACTCCCACCTTAGAGCCAACAATACTTTTGGCATAAGCGACGACAGAAGGCGAAGGTCTACTTGATGAAGCAGAAGTAAGAACAACTCACTAAGGATCACAAAAACTTAGTAGGTGTAAGCCAAGTCCTCGATGCACCTGCAATAGTCTTGTGTGATAAGGGGTACTTCACATATCGCAATACATGCACATATAATCAAATATTGGGAACAAAATGAAGAGGGGCAGATATGAGAATCACCTAATATGTAGGGGAGAATATCACTCTTACGCATAATTACTCGAATCAAGGATTGAACTAAGGTTCATACAAACTTCTAGCGAACAATCGTAGCATTATACCAATGAAAGACGCGGATATAATCCCAAGAATAGATTGACTAGTTGAAAACTATGCCACCATCTTCTGTAAGAAGAGACAAATTCTTTTAGGATACCAAACAAGGGGCCTAAAACTTTCCACAAAATATCCTTAAATAAGCGAAAGTCAGTTATCTCTGCCATAGAAACAGCAACCGAGATAAGGAGAGGTTACATGACCTACCTTGTTTACCAAAACCAAGAGTTAAAAGCTAAGAGGAATATAGGAGACATGAAAATCATACGAGAGTTGTCTGAGGTGTTTCCAAACGTCCTACCAGGATCATCTCTAGATAGGAAATAAAATGTACCATCGATTTAGATCCTGTATGAGTGATCCGCTCTCACTTTAGGTGTGAGGGAGATGCAATAATAACCGATGTATTACAATCGGGTCGAATCCACAGGGAATGCGAGAGCGTAAGAATTTCAAGTAGTGATTCAATTACCTAACTACTATTCAAGCTACCAACTAACATATTTTTGTGTTTTTGATTAATTAAAGCAATGCAATTGAAAAGTAACAAACTAGATAACAACTAATAGCAAGAGTTAACAAATAATAGTAGAAAGCTTGGTTCCAAATATAATCCGATAATCACTAGAGGCCTAGGTTTTAGGATTTGTATGGATTAACCATTTTAATCTAATTCATATGGGAGTTATATATATAGTAAACATCAACTCTTCTCTCGAAGCAATCAATATTAGTAGATTAACCTATGACATGTATCTCCGCTAGGTCTCAAGATGCATAAATTAACTCCAAATAGCTCAATTAATTATCTAGAAGCTCCTACTAGCAAGAATTACTAGTATGGTGTGATTTGATTCCAAGTGTTATGAACTAAAGCCTCCTAAGCATTTAACCAAACACCTTGTATGCACTCAATGATGGTCAATCAATCATGCAATAAAATCAAGCCCCAAATCACAAGACATATGAATTAGAAGGTAAATCCAACAACAAAACCCAAAAACCTAGTGATCTAGATCATATCTTCATATATTGGAACCAAAAGGAAATTTAGCTAGACATAATTGAAGAATTTAAACCATAGAAAATAAATGAAATCATGCTTAAAAGATAGAGAATTCAATAAGGAAGAGAATAGTGGAATGAGTCTTCAAATCTTCAACATAAATCTTCAACAATCTTCAAAATATTAAAAGGAAAGAGGGAAATATTTCTAGGGTTCTAAGAGTGTTAAAATATGTAAAAGATCCACAAAATAGGAAGATTTTGGGTTTAAATACATAATAGGTGAGTTTTGGGTCGAGTTGGACCGAGTTAGACGGCTAACTCGGTCAAGATGGTGAAAGAAAGGGGCGACGGCGGCCTGGCCGACCGCCACCTGGGTCGCCGCCAAATCTGTCCCTTTGTCGGCCAGCCGGCGGTCTAGCCGGTCACCGTCCGGGTCGCCGCCGGTCCGGTCTTTTTGCGCAGCTTCACCGTTTTCGCTCGTTCTCCCTCGTCCGAACTCTGATTCTCGATCTGCTTTTTGCTATGGACTCCTAACGAACCCCTCTTCGACATGGAATGATCAAATTGCCTAAATGAGTTCTTCATTGTTCCTGCAAAAAAATATAAAGAGACTCGAGAGAACGAGGAAAATATAATTGAATTCAAACTAGTGAAACCCTAACTCTATATATGTAAATTCCACATTTCAAACCTAGGTTTCACCCTAATTAAGCTCGATTCTTCCTCATTTCCGGCCTTCAATCCTTATCCACATGAATACTCTTTCCAATTCTTACCAAAATGGATCGAAAACCAAGAAAAATGAGAAAAGTTTAAAGTATACTAAGAGTTAAGAAACCCTAGCATTTTTAACATTTAAGCACATAAATCGAGACTCAAACACATTCAAACACACTCAACATGCACATAAAATACGTGTTAATCAATGAGCCCTATATCCAAGGCACCGACTCAAATGGCCTCGAAAGAATTAGAGGAACTCAAGGTGTAACTTCAAGAGCTTCTAGACCTAGGTTTCATCCGACCTAACGTATCACCATAAGGAGCGCTTGTACTATTTTCAAGAAGAAGGATGGCTCCATGAGGATGGGTATCGATTATCGAGAACCAAAATAGTTAACCCTCAAGAATAAACACTCATTGCCCAGGATCGATGATCTATATGACCAGCTCAAAAAAGCAAGAGTGTTTTCAAAGATAGGTTTAAGATCGGGTTGCCATCAACTGAAGATCCGACTTGAGGATATACCTTAGATAGCTTTTCGAACCAGATATGGCCACTATGAGTTCGTAGCTATGCCCTCCGGTTTGACCAATGCACCAACAGTGTTCATGGATCTCATGAACTGTGTTTTCAACCCCTACTTAGATAAATTCATCTTAGTATTCATAGATGACGTTCTGATCTACTCAAGGAAAAAAAAAAAAAAAAACAAGAGCATGAGGAACACTTGAGAGCAGTATTAAGAACTCTAAGAATAAATAAAATCTATGACAAATTCAAATTCAGAACATGTGACACCAAACGAAATCCAAAGCTTCTTAGAATTAACTAGTTACTATCGCAAATTTTTATAAGGATCCTCCAAGATAGCAAGACCAATGACGCAACACGTGAGGAAAAGAATCCAATACACGTGGACTCTGGAATGAGAGTAAAACCTTCAACAGTTGAAAGAGAAAGTGGCAACCTCCCCAATTCTAACAGTTTCAGACCTAGACAAAGGGTAAGTGAATTACACAGACCCCTCCAAGAACGGACTTGATTATGTTATGATATAAAGGAAAGTACTAGTCTATGCTTCATGACAAATTAGACCCCACGAGCTTAATTACCCAACTCATGACTTAAAATTTACATCAGTCGTGCAATGCCCTGAAAATTTGCAAACACCACCTCTAGGGAACTCGTGTGAGATTTTTCACAGATCACAAAAGCCTCAAATACTTCTTTCTGTAAGGACTATGATTATGGAAGACTATGATTGTGGAATCGACTACCACCCGGGCAAAGCCAATGTAGTAGCAGATGCCTTAAGTCACACGACTCAGTCGAAACTAGCATTTCTCTTGAACAGCCAAGAGGCACTCGTCCAGGAGTTACGAGAGTTAAACTTAGAAGTTGTACCATGTTTTGAGACCATCTCTCTACTCATCAAGTTTCCTTGATAGGGAAATTTTGCCAAAAAAGAATATTAGATACATTCTTATTTCTAATTGGTTATAATTTCAAAGAAAGGATTTCCCTAATTATTTCTAATTAAGAGGATGCAATTAGTAAATTGCATCTTACGTGAGTAATTAGTTACTTAATTAATACAGTACTTAATTGGGTCTCAAGATCAAGCAAGTGCCTAGTAGTCTTGGCAGTTTTGATTAAAACCTTAATCAAGGTAAGAGGTCTTCAAGGAGATGATTACCGGTAGTATCTTCTAGAAAGAATCAAATAGCAATTCGATTACAATGGTTCTTAGATAACAACAACTTAAGCGATCAGGTACATATACGGACTACCTAGTTAAGCAAACTAGTAGTGTTCCTCATTAATGAGTATACAGATTATTAGGTCAAGCCTCTTAATTAACTTGTTGAGTTGAGCTTATCTAGGTAAATTAGAATCCAATGATGTCCCACAATCTTAGGCCAAGAGAGTTAATAATCTCTCCCTGGAGTCCAGCTGCTAATTAAGTGATCATCGCCACCCTAACTATAGTGCCTTAATTGCGGAATCGAATCATAGGTGCTCAGAGGAAAGATGAAGCGTTCGAGAAGATAAGATTAAAGATGAGGATGGGAGAGCCCGGAGAGTTGATCGCCCCTCACTTTAGGGGTGAGGGAGATGCAATGATAACCGATGTATTACAATCGGGTCGAATCCACAAGAAATGCGATGGCGTAAGAATTTCAAGTAGTAACTCGATTACTTAACTACTATCCAAGCTATCGAGTAACATGTTTTTGTGTTTTTGATTTACTAAAGAGAATTGAAAAGTAATTAACAAACTTAAGACTTAATTAAACAAGCAATAAGTAGCAAACGATTTGAAATCAATAGGAATGCAAGTGACTCCAATTATACTTCAATTAGGTCTAAGTGATAGGGATGTAACACTTTAACTAGAATTAGTCATTTTAATCTAATTTCATGTGGAAACCTCCTAAGTATGATCCACTCAATTACTCATTGTAATGAAATCAAGTAGATTAATGAAAGGCCTAATTCCTACTAAGATATTAAGCAATTCATTAACTCCCAAGAGCTCATGGAGTTCCTTAACCCTACTATACTCTAGCATACAAGTCTCTTGATCTTAGCATCTAATCTAAGCCTCCTAAGCATTAGATCAAACACTTGATATGCAACTATGGTGATCAATCACAATTACATAATAAAACATAGCCCCAAGAGAAATGAACATGAAATTAGAAGGTAAATTCATAATTAAAGCTTAATCCCATCACTTATCCCTAATCTACATATAATTGGAATCACAAAGAGATTTAGCTAGACATGATCAAAGAAATTAAACTATAAAAAGTAAATAAAACCATGCTTAAAAGAAAGAGAAAGGAAGAAGAAAATGGTCTTGAATCTTCAATCCACAAAGTAATGCTCTCCAAATCTTCAAAATACTAAAAAGGAAATAGGAAAATATTTCTAGGGTTCTAGCAATATTAAATGTGCAAAAGATACACAAATGGGGTGAATTTAAGGATTAAATACATCAAAAACCGAGTTTGGAACGAGTTGGACCGAGTTTGGACGAACCAAACTTGGTCAATAAGTGTAATCCACGCTTGACCGGCGGTCTGTGGGAAGGGGAACCGGCGGTCTGGCAAACCGCCGGCCAGACCGCCATCTATGCTGTCCAATGTGAAGGGGAACCGGTGGTTTGATGAAGATTCCCAGCGGTTTGGCAAACCGCCAGCCAACCCGCCGGTTTTCCTTCTCTTGCGCAACTTTGCCATTTTCGCTCGTCCGAACTCCGATTCTCGATCCGTTTTTTGCTATGGCTTCCTAACGAGCTCCTCTTCATCATGGAATGATTAATTTGGCCAAGTAAGTTCTCAATTATTCCTACAAAAAGCATAAAGAGACTCGAGAGAACGAGGAAAACATAAATGAAATCAAACTAGTGAAACCTTAACTATAGAACTTGAAATTCCACATTTTAAACACAAGTTTCACTCTAATAGAGCTCGATTCTTTCTCGTTTCCAGCCCTCGATCCTTAGCTACTTGAATGCTCTTTCAAATTCTTACAAAAATGGATTGAAAACCGGGAAAAAAATGAGAAAAATATAAAGTATGCTACAAGTTAAAAAAACCCTAGCATGTCTAACATTTAAGCACATAAATTGAGACTCAAACACATGAAAAATACACTTGACATGCACATAAAATACGTGTTAATCAAGAGTAACGTGAACTAGACAAAATTTTAGTACCGCCCTTCCACTCTCAAACTGATGGGCAGTCATAAAGAACTAAGCAGACCCTGGAAAACATGTTGAGAACAGTAGTGCTCGATCGAGGTGGTCACTAGAAGCCAGTGTTACCACTGATCGAATTTACTTACAACAATAGTTACCAGCGACTATAGATATGGTACCATATGACGCACTGTATTGAAGAAAGTGTATATCACCACTTTATTGGGAAGAAATTGGTGAGGGAAAGATATTAGGCCCTGACGCAATTAGTGAAATGATCGAAATCGCTCGTTAAATCAGAGATAGAATAAAGAAAGCTCAAGACAGACAGAAGTCTTATGCCGACAACTATCGAACTGAGATTCAGTTTGAACTAGGAGATAAAGTGTTTCTGAAAGTATCTCCTTCCAAGGGGATAGAGAGATTTGGTATCAAGAAAAATTAAGACCTCATTTTATCAAACCCTATGAGATTATGGAGAGAATAGCATACAAACTGGCATTACCACCAAGTATTGGAACCTGTACGCATTTTCCATGTTTCACAACTTAGAAAATACATGTACGATCCTAAACATGTTTTCCACCAAGAAGAAATAGTCATTAACCCAGATTCAAGCTACGAGAATAGGCCAGAAGCAATATTAGATTGTAAGGTTCAACAAATCAGAAACAGGTCGATTACCTCAGTGAAAGTTTTGTAGAAGCACCACGGAAAAACATGGGAATGCAAAGATAAGATGAAAGAAAAATACCCGAGTTGTTCATTTGAGGTATGCAAATTTCGGGACGAAATTTCTTTTAAGAGGGGAAGGATGTAATGTCCCGTATTTTCCTAACTAACTTAATTACGTGCTAAGAGAAATTACTAACTTTAGGAATTCAACTCCCACTTCTAATCGACATATGTATATATATTTCCGAGGAATGAAGTTTTAGATTAAAATCAAATAGCAACATGCTTACTAGTCGCTGTTAGTTAAATAAACAATGAAGTATTCGATTGGTGTATTTGTCTGGCTAATTAAGTACTTAATGGTAGTTTGATTATTCTTAGCTAAGAATAAATCAAATGCGAATGCCTCGATTGATGGTTCGTAGGATAATGAATGTGTAGTAAATAAACGGGCTGAGCTCATTCTCGATTGGTGGCTTTGAGTGTCGGGCCAGACCCGTTCCCCTTTGGGTCAAGCCCAATAAATAGAAGAAAGGTATATCAATATGAGATTAACTTCCTTATTATAGAAGAAGACTAATCAGCCGAAATACAAACTCCTACAAGACCCACTAGCAAAATTTAAAATAACTATTACATTACATCAGCTCAACAATGGAGAGCTATTACACCTATTAACCATAAGATAATGGTTGGTTTGACAAGCATAAGATTACACGCCTCTTTTGGTAATCAAATCAAAGGAAAATACACTGCAATTAGTCCCTTCAAGCTTTAGAAAGTCAGCTGTAGAAGCATTCTTACAACCAAGAAATTTTCCAAGAAAGAGAGGAGGTAAATCAATCCCCTCCATCTCCAGCAAATCAGCTGCTGAATAGCCACCATTGCAGCTGACAAAATCTGCAAAATAAAAGGGGATAATCAGACAAAAGATTATGGAAGGCTATTACCCAACAAATAAGCCATAGTTTGAAGTATTAACTAGTTACAAAGCTGCCCATTTCCTTGTATAAATACCTCCGCTTACAACAGCCATTTTGCCATTTCATTCTTCACCAAATTTCTAAACAATTAGAGAGAAAAACAAAGTGAGAAGAGATGAGCTTAGACAGCAGCTGGGATAAAAGGAGAAGGAAGAGCAGAACTCCATCCCCATTTTTTTTTCCACCACCAAGCCCCTTTCATAGGTAACAATCGAAAAACACCCAACTTTTAGTTAAGCATACTACTGTTTCTTTCATGAACAAACGTAATAGCAAGATTCAAGCAGTTACAACCCACTAAACCAAGCATGCTCTCTCTAGGCTACAACAACTCTTAACACCAATTTCAGATTCTAGAATTTTAAAACCTAAAACTATAAACAAGCTTACTGAAACTAAAAACATATACCTCAAGAAACATGCTTTCAATTTTCAAATCATAGAGCATGCTCACTGTTTTGGTTACAAGAAGCACTCACTTCTTAACCCCCTTTCATCACATATCACAAACCAGAGGTTCAGGTAGCATGCTGTGAAAGTTAAATTGAAACCAAGGCTAGGGCAGTAAAGTTCTACATACGACCACATTCTCAAGAACTTCAAATAATTTCTGAAAAACCAAGAAACACATACACGTTCTATACTTGAACACACACACCTATGTTCTATTTCACCAAGCACGAATAGAAAAGAGAAAGCTAGAAGTAACCGAACCTCCGTCGAGGCATGAGACCCCGACGGTGAAGAAACCAAACGATAGAGAAAATGCAGCAACAACAGCGGCGTCCTCGACAGCAGCAACGACACCAAAGTTCCCACGGGCAGCAGCACACCCTCGTCATCACGGCTACGGCAGCACGTCCCCGGCGCCGTTCGCATCGCCGGAAACCTGCAAAATCAGAACTTCGATAATAATAATTAAATAAATAATAATGATGATTAAATAAACGAGAGAGAGAGAGAGAGAGCTCGATCGAAGTGGGACGAATGTCCCCTAATTCTTAGAATTAGGGATTTTAATTTATGGATTTAAAATCCGAGAGAGAGAGGCTTCGGGTTGCAGGAGTTGCGCCGCCGCAGTGGCGGATGCTGTCGGAGAAGTGCAATCACGCCGATAGAAGTTGAGCCGTCGAGCTCGAGTCCACACCATCGTACAGCACCCCGTGGCGGCGCCGTCTCACCGTGACGACCGAGTCCCACCCAGTAACCGGAAACGGCGTGTAGTGCCGGCAAATCAACAGAAGAGGGTTTTTCCCCAAAATCCCGAATCAGGGTTCTTGCTTCATGATGCAGGCCGTAGATCGTGGATTTCAATTCATGGACCAAGAATTAAAGATGATATGAGCTGAAGAGTGAAGATATTATTTTGTAGTTTATTTAGTTGTTTAATTATTATCTTCGTCACTTTATTTTAAGCCTAAGTTTTAGTGCCTTAAAAGGCTTTATTTATGGGCGTTATTATGTTATTTGATGGGTTTGACCCATACTTTGACTTTGCTTAAGTTATTTCCTAGTTTGACTAGGTCTAGATAGATTTATTTGAACTATAAATAGGAAGCATATGTAATGGCCGAAAATCATCTATCATTAATCATAATTGTGAGTTTTATTCTGTCTTGAGAGTTATTCGAGTTCCTCTTGATTATTCCAAGATGAACTCTCTTATCGGCGAATCAACGAGCCAATCAAATCTCGTTGTGTGTCATTCATCGTCTCCGTGTGACTAAGGCGATCATCACTTGGGGTATAGGGGGTTTAGGCCGATTCTATATCATTTGTGGGATTAGACTTTAGGTATATTGAGATATCCATCGGTTGTAATCTCAGTCTGTGTCTTCCGCGTACGTGTTGAATTACAGAACTGCGAAGGTTCGTATCATTTGGCACCAGAGCCAGGTTGCGTAGTCCAGGATTTTCGTTTTTTTTTTTTTTTCAGATTCGTTTTTGACTTTTGTGTTCGTTTTCCTTTTTACGTTTCTGAATCTTGTTGAGTCTTATTGTTATCGTTCTTCTAATAGCGTTCAAAAAAAAAATCTTAGATCTATTTATAATTTTAGTGTTCGCGATCTGCGTTAGCTTATTAATCTAATTAATAGTGTTTCTCATATTCGTGTGTTAGTTGTGGGTGTCGTGCTTGGGTTGGTATACGTGAAGTTTTCTTCTTGTGGTTAGTATTATTTCATGTCTATTTAGGGAGTAATCAATCTGCGAGTATTACAAATTCATTTGTGATATAATTGCTGACGCAATATCCATCCTAAGTAGCGTTCTTATTTTTGAGATACATATGTGCGCATTACTTTTTAAGCATTAATTACCATATATGCTTGGAATCCTATATCTGCACCTTCGTAGTTCAAAATTAGGGCGTTACCTTTTTATAATCTGATCATACATCACATTATAGGTACTACACGTCCATAAGCTATAAAAATTCCAAAGTCGCTCAGAGCCCTTAAGATCAATCAATTCCTAAACAATTGTTCTCCTTTGTTTGGTGATTGTTGATTCGTCGATCGGAATTAATTGATTTGAGTTCTTTAAGAGAGATTTTGAGTGGTAAAAGGCAAGAGGTGTGAGACTAAAAGAGGGTAAAAGCCATATATATCATTGAGTGATACACGAGTGCTGAGTGATTTCTCTTTGAGTGATACACGAGTGCTTGTGAGGTGGTGAGGATCCTTTTTAGCTAACATTTTCATTTTTTGTAAAAAAAAAAATAAAATTGTTTTGCAGGTATGTCGGTGTTCGGAGGAAGGGGAAGTCGAGGAAATAACCGGTGGAATCATTTTGAGTCAGAATATGATGAGTATGGAGAAGATTGGGAGAATGGAGATGAAGAGGAGGAGTATTGGCATAGAGGAGGTCTAAGAGGAAGAGAAGATAGCAATTCGAGACATATCAAGATGAAGATTCCGTCTTTTCAAGGGAAATGTGATCCTGATTTGTATATTGAATGGGAGAGAAAGGTGGAGCTCGTGTTTGATTGCCATAATTATTCTGAGTTCATGAAAGTGAAGCTGGCAGCCAATGAGTTTTCGGGCTATGCTCTAACTTGGTGGGATCAATTTGTGAAGAGTAGAAGAAGGTACGGAGAGCAACCTATCCAGACTTGGAAAGAGATAAAGGCGGTGATGAGGAAACGCTATGCGCCTTCGCATTACTATCCTGCGATTCAGACCGATTGGAGGTGACCTCAAGCTGCTAATGTTTCATATTCAAAGAGAAGTTGTTAGGAGGAAGAAGAGCAGCCGAAGGTGTATACACGTGCATATGTGAAGCCAAGGTCAGAATGTACGAGTTTCTCTAAACCAATTCGTGATCGTGGTGGAGTTGTGACCAAAGATGAGATAGAAGATTCAAAACTGAAGATCTTGGAAATCTTGAAAGAACTGTGTCAAGTGGTGGAAGTAATCAAAGCACCTCCTGCGGTTACTCTAATTGATGATGGAGTTCCGAGTGTGGAGAATCAAGTGGATGATGAAGAATAGGGAGAAAACATCATGCATATCGAGGATACTGTGTCGCTTGTTCCTTTTACTCCATTGGTTGTTGAGAAACAAATTTCTGAGGATCAGGTGCAATTGCAAAAGGAGACGGAGATAGTGAACCTAAGGAGAAGAAAGTAGAGATAAAGGAGAATGAGTTGATGCATCAGTCTCTACTTGATCGGAGTGATGATTTGGAGTGGGTCGATAAGGAGGAGAAGTTCGTGGAGGCAAAGTTTTGCAAGGGAAATGATTGGTCCACTAATGATCTTAATTATCTATCTCTTTCTATTCATTCTTTGCAGAATTTTGAGGATGTTGTTCCCGGTGATACATTTTCTGGCGTACAACGAATTCGAGGAAGTGAACATCAAACCAAGTTAGCGAAGATGAATGAGATAAAGTTTATGTTACCGGATGAAAAGAAAAAGGAGTGGAGCTTCTTTCCTTTTGACATGGGAGATGGCCAGGATTTGAGGACAAATCCTCTTCAAGAGGAGGGGAATGATGCAGCCCGTAGATCGTGCATTTCAATTCATGGGCCAAGAATTAAAGATGATATGGGCTGAAGAGTGAAGATATTATTTTGTAGTTTATTTAGTTGTTTAATTATTATCTTCGTCACTTTATTTTAAGCCCAAGTTTTAGTGCCTTAAAAGGCTTTATTTATGGGCGTTATTATGTTATTTGATGGGTTTGACCCATACTTTGACTTTGCTTAAGTTATTTCCTAGTTTGACTAGGTCTAGATAGGTTTATTTGAACTATAAATAGGAAGCATATGTAATGGCCGAAAATCATCTATCATTAATCATAATTGTGAGTTTTATTCTGTCTTGAGAGTTATTCGAGTTCCTCTTGATTATTCCAAGATGAACTCTCTTATCGGCGAATCAACGAGCCAATCAAATCTCGTTGTGTGTCATTCATCGTCTCCGTGTGACTAAGGCGATCATCACTTGGGGTATAGGGAGTTTAGGCCGATTCTATATCATTTGTGGGATTAGACTTTAGGTATATTGAGATATTCATTGGTTGTAATCTCAGTCTGTGTCTTTCGCGTGCGTGTTGAATTACGGATCTGCGAAGGTTCGTATCACTTCAAGCCTGAATTTGAAAGCAAATTCAGCGGAAAGAAAGAGAGAATGCAGCAACCGATGGCGGTAGCTCTTCGACGGCAGTGCCGGACGAAGCCGCCGTCGGCGCAGAAAATTTCAGAGATGGAGAAATCACAGAGAGAAGTCGAGAAGAAGAGGGAGAGTTAAGTTCGGTCGAATGAGATGAGAGAAAGAGGGAGATTAGATCTTGTTATCAAAACGGGCTTCGGGCCGATAAGGTTGGGCTGAGTTGATAGTTTTATTTAGGCCGAGATCAATCCTCATGTGGGCCGGTCTTCAATAGTCTTGTGGGCCGAATTGATTAACTCCTATCGGACCACAATTTACCTAATTAATTATGTGGTTTAAAGATAATTAAATTACTCTACACCACAAATTAGAATTTAGAGATCGATAATTCCTAAGTGAATTATTTTGTAATCAAAGAATCAAGTTATAGAAATAAGTTCATTAGTTAAGAGTTAACAATCAAGATTAGTTGATTAAGCTAATCAATTATGCAATTAGGATTAATTATTGAGAAACTTCTCAATTAAATCAATTCCAAGTTAACAATAAATCAACTATTGATTTATTTAAAAATATTCCTTATAAACCGTTCATATAACGGAATTTATTACTCGGTTTAGATAACAGTAACCACGTTACTAAAATTTGAATAACCTCCAATCAGACCAAAAAACCTATGGTCTTAGATAAGATTTTATTCGTTAGAATACGAACCTTATCTCGATTTTTCAATCGAAGGTTACGTGAAGGAGGGTCAATAGCTGAGACGGAGATCGTTTAATAGCAGTCAAGAAGAGCAGACAAGGTGGGCTTTCTATAAAACAAACGTATGTTTTATTAGCTGATAGCTCTTTTACTATTGTCATGCCATAAAGATTTTCAGTTTTTGCATGATACCTATCTGAGTTGGTTGAGCCAATTTGTTAATCGAATTCGGGTCCTAGTAAGATGTCTATCTTACAAGGACTAGTGTACACTATGTGACTAAGCTCAACGACAGTTGACTAGTCAGGTGCCGTGGAAGGTGGCCACCTTCTCGGTACTCATGTTTCGAGATATGGTAGATTACTAAAGAACAGAGACTGCGCAGTCGCTTTCAAGAATACAAATGTTTTTGTGAACATAGGCCTTTTACAGAAAAATCCTATGATTCACCAAGTGATGGCTTGACAATAAATAAATGATTTTGGGCATGTGTCCACTGAGTACTTCGTACTCATGCCCTGTACATTATTTCCGATGTGCAGATTGAGCAGTTGTCGAAGCGGAGTGACCAGCGAGGATTTTGTCAAGAATAGTTTGAAGTAATCACTCTTGGTAGCATATGTCTTCATACATATGTTTTAAACACCTTCCCGCTGCGTACACTCTTTTATCTCTTTCAATTGGGTTGTATCAAGTCAGAATCATGACATGAATTCTCGAGGGAAAACCATCAACAATGTCCGTCTTTAAAACATGAAGTCCTATTTATCGAGTTATTGAGTCAATTCATTTGATAATCTTTCCTACCTTCCGAAATTCATATTATACTTTCCATAGTCACGATTATACCACACTAAGCTATCGATTAGCAAAGTGCGGTCATGACACCGAGGGGCTCAAACTGGTCGGGCCCGAGGTAGAGGAGTAACAATAGGTCGAAGTAGAGGTAGAGGTAGACTGAATATAGACGATATTTTGAATTTGAATACCGGTAGAGACTTTGCTAGAGATTGGCTTAATTTTAGTAAGCCTAAGCCTCGGAGCTCTCCTTCGTCTTGATATATGTAATTGTACTTCTCCTCCTTTAATGAAATAAAATGGAAATTTTATTTGTGTGCGAGTCCTTGTAAGAGTAACAATTCTCCTCGCAATAAACTACAGTATAATTACGTAGCTTGTCCTTATATTAAAACGAAGGTAGCTCGTCCTCGTCTAAAATAAAGAGTTCATCCTTGTAACAAAACGAAGGTATTTTGTCATAATAAAACGGTAGTTCATCCTCGTTTAAAATGAAGGTAACTCATCCTTGTAATAAAATGAAGGTAGAGATAGTTCATCCTCGTATAAAACGAAGGTAGTTCATCCTCGTTTTTAAACGAAGGTAGGTCATCCTTGCTCAAAATGAAGGTAATTCGTCCTCGTTCAAAACGAAGGAAATTCGTCCTCGTATAAAATGAAGGTAGTTCGTCCTCGTATAAAATGAGGGTATGGGTTCCTTATTTGTTGAGAAGTATTGATAGGGGTGGTCCCCTTACGTGCGTTTATAGTTTACCCCAATTTGGGTTTCATTCATCCTCGAAAGGGTATTATGTCATCCTCGTAAAGGTATTTAATTAAAAGGGTGAGATAATATGCATAAGTAGAAGAGAGAGATGTGCAAGATGAAGTATGCAAGACCAAACAATTAAAGGAAAAAAAATTAATAAATAAATAAATAAATAAACACTTTATTGATAGAAAAACTGAAGTTCGAAAAGGACAAGATAAAAAGACAACCTGACTTTCAACACAAGTAAAAAGTATAGTACAAGACCTAAATGAACTAGATGGACTCGAGCATTACTCTCGGCCACTTATGCAAAGTATCTCTTTAAATGAGTAATGTGCCATGCACGGGGTATTGGCTCACCTGATAAGTGGGCGAGCTTGTATAACCCTTTGCCGAGGACTTCTTCAACTCGGTAAGGTCCTTCCCATGTGGCTTCTAACTTGCCGAGCCTTGCTGCCTTGCTGACTTTGTTATTTCGAAGAACGAGGTCGCCTACTTGGAACTGTTGATATTTGACTCTCTGGTTATAATACCTAGCTACTTGTTGCTTGTACTTGGCTTCCCTTATGTAGGCAAGCTCTCGCTTTTCTTCCACCAGGTCTAGGCCGGTTCGGAGATTTTCTTCATTATCTTCGGCTGAAAAATTGATAGTGCGAGGGCTCGGCAGGCTGATCTCTACCAAGATCACTGCTTCGGTTCCATATACCAAACTGTAGGGTGTTTCTCCGTTCAAGGTCCAGGGAGTTATGCGGTATGACCATAAAACTTGGGGTAAGTTCGCTACCCAGTCTCCTTTGGCTTTATCAAGGCGAGCTTTGAGTCCCTTGACAATCATCCGGTTGGTGACTTCGGTCTGGCCGTTTGCTTGAGGATGGGCTACCGAGGTGAACTTTTGCTAAATATGAAGTTCTTCACACCATTCCCTAAACATTATGTCTATGAACTGCGTCCCATTGTCCGAGACGAGGATATGGGGTATGCCGAAGTGGCATACTATGTTCTTCCAGAAGTTGAGGGCATTCTTGTTCGTGATTTTTGCCAAGGGTTCGGCTTCCACCCATTTGGTGAAGTAGTCGATAGCTATGATGAGAAATTGGAATTGGCCGGGAGCTTTGTCTAGCGGACCGATGATGTCTATCCCCCATTGCATGAACGCCACAGGCTTTGCATGCTGGTGAGGTCGGTCTGAGGTAATCTCGGCACGGTCCCATGAATCTGGCATTTTGGACACTTCTTGACGAGGTCCACTGCATCCTGGAACATCATAGGCTAATAGTATCCCCACCGCATGACTTTCTTTAATAGTGCCCTAGCTCCGATATGGCTCCCACATGACCCTTCGTGTACTTCTCGCAGTGCGTAATCTACTTGGTTCGGTCCTATGCACCTCAGGAGGGGCTGGAGGTATGATCTTCTGTAAAGCACTCCCTGTTCAAGAACGTATTTTGGATTTCCTAGCTTCGAGCTTATCGCTGGGTAGTTCGCCCTTCTCCAAGTAATTTCGAAGGGGAGTCATCTAGTTAGGCTCTTCATCAGTTACTAGGTTGGCCTCGGCTTCGTCAATACTTCGGTGTTTGACTTCTTCCACTGAAGGGCTTGTGGATGACGATGCTAATTTTCTTAGGGCATTTGCTCGGCTATTCTGCCCCCTCGGGATGCGAACCAACTCAAAATACGAGAAGTATTGTTGTAGGCTCTTGGCTTTGTGGAGGTACCTTTTCATCCTGTCGCCTTTAGCTTCGTAACCTCCTAGCATGTGGCTCACTATGACCTGAGAGTCACTGTAAACTTGTACAGCTTGTATCTAGAGACCTTGAGCTAGGCAAAGTCCGGCAATTAAAGCTTCGTACTCCACTTCGTTGTTTGTTGTAGGGAAGTCGAACCGAAGTGCATAAGTTGTCTCCTGTCCATCTGGGCTAAGGAGTATGATGCCTGCCCCGCTTCCCGAATTTCCCGAAGCCCCGTCCACGTATACCTTCCAACAATCTTTAGGCGGTTCTTTTGCAGGTTCGGCTTCGGCATTTTTCGAGGTAGGCTTAGATGGCTCCGGCGTTTCCGTGAATTTGGACTCTACCAGGAAGTCTGCTAGGGCTTAGCCTTTGATAGCTTTGCGAGGATAGTATGTGATAACGTGCTCGCCTAACTCAACCGCCTATTTTGCGATTCTTCCGGAAGCCTCCGGTTTCATTAGCACTTGCCGAAGTGGCAGGTCAGTGAGGACTTGTATGGGGTGTGCATGGAAATAGGGTCGTAGCCTCCTTGCAGCGTTTACTAACGCCAGTGCGAACTTCTCTAGAGGCTGGTACTGTGTCTCTGGTCCTTTGAGTGCTCGGCTAATAAAGTAAACAGGAAGTTGCCGATGTTTTTCTTCCCGTACCAGGACTGCACTTATGGTCTCGTCCAAAGCGGTGAGGTATAGAGAGAGAGTTTCACCTTCTTTCGGGACAGATAGGGTCGGAAGCTTGGAGAGGTACTTTTTCAGATCGACGAATGCTGATTTGTGTTCCTCTTCCCATTTGAAAACTGGGTTATTCTTAAGAATTTTGAAGAACGAAAGTTGCTTCTCTGCGGCTTTCTAAAGGAATCGACTTAGTGCAGCTAGGCAGCCCGTCAGTTTGTGCACGTCGTGGATACTTTCTGGGACCTTCATCTCCTGGACAGTTCGGACCTTGGATGGATTGGCTTTCAATCCTTCTTGAGAAACCCAACACCCCAGAAATTTTCTAGATCGAACCATGAATGTACACTTCTGGGGGTTTTGCTTAAGGTTTACATTGCGCAGAAGGCCGAGGACGATCTTGAGGTCGTCAACACAAGTGGTTTGCTCCTTACTTTTGACGACGATGTCGTCCACATACACCTCCACAATTTTGCCAATGTGAGGCTCGAATATCTTGTAGACCATCCTTTGATAGGTAGCCCCAGCGTTCTTGAGTCCGAAGGGCATTCTTGTACGCGTAGACGCTGAAGTTCGTGATGAAGGCTGTCTTCGGCGCGTCCTCATCACTCATTAGGACTTGGTGGTACCCTTTGTACAAATCTAATAAACTGAAAACTTTATGGCCGACCAGAGCTTCGACTTTCTTGTCGATGTTGGGGAGGGGGGTAGCAGTCTTTAGGGCAGTGTTTGTTGAGATCGGTGTAATCGATGCACATCCGCCACCCTCCTCCTTACTTCTTAACCATCACCGGGTTAGCTATCCACGTCGGATATTTGACCTCGAAGAGTATCTGTACCTTCAAAAGTTGATGCACTTCGTCGTGTATGACTTTGTTCCGTTCTGCCGCGAATATCCGTTGCTTTTGCTTAACCGGTTTGATGCCCGGATCGATATTGAGCCGGTGAGTGATAATACTTGGTGATACCCTGGTCATGTCTAGGGGTGACCAAGTGAAGACGTCTCTGTATTCCCTTAGGAGTTGGACAATCTGCTTTCTTAGTTCGGGTCCGCCAGTGAAGCCTACTTTGACAATCTTGAGCGGGTCGTCTTCATACAGTGCGATGTCTTCTATTGGGTCGCTAGATGTAGATGACGTCTTTTCCAGCTCCAACTCGGGTTTCTGTAATTGCTATGCTTGTGGGTGCTGAGGTGGAGTCCCAACACCTCGTAAAGCAATCTGCATGCACTCCTTGGCTCGTTTTTGATCCCCTCGAACCACGATCACTCCTCCCTTTGAAGGAATCTTTATTGTTAAGTGGTACGCCGAGCATACCGCCTTCACCGCAACTAACCAATCTCTGCCCAAGATAATGTTGTACGGAGAAAGGGCTTTTACGACGAAGAAATGTACCACTTTAGTGGAGGACATCGGATGTTTCCCCACCGTAATAGGGAGTTCAATGATCCCCTCCGTGTGCGTCTCTTGTTGTACGAAGCTTTTCAAGGGAAGTGGTGCTGGTGTAAGGCGTGCCTCTTCGATTCCTAACTTCTCAAAGCAACCTTTGAAGAGGATGCTCACCGAAGCTCCACTATCGATGAACACTCGCTGGACTAGCTTATTGGTGACCACTGCTTCAATCATGATTGCATCCTGGTGAGGTACTATGGCTGGTACCGGATCCTTATCGGAAAAGGTGATGGCCTCGTCCTTTTTAAACCTCTTATGTGAGGGTTCGCCTGTTTGAGGACTTCGGGCCTCAGCTTTGAGAGAGGACTTCATAGCACCTTGAGGGAGCCCTGTAATGGCTGTTATAATTCCGTCGAAGTGAGGTTGGTCCTCGTCGTCTTCATCGCGCTTCGCCTTCTTGTCAGCATGGGGGCCACAGCTGTCTCACCCCCTATCCTGCTTTCGCTTTCCTTTACCGTGAGGGCGAGCTTCGTACTGGTCAGGTCGTCGGCCGTGACTTTGGTACCTCTTAAGGGTGCCGTCGCACACCAATTGCTCTATGTCCGCCGTGAGATTTCTGCACTCTTCTGTGTCGTGCCCATGGTCTTCATGGAAGCGACAATACTTCTCCTCGGATCGGCATTTTCCGCCTCTCCCTGACATAGGGCGAGGTTTTTCGAACATATAGGCGTGCAATTCGTAAATCTCTGCCCTCGGCTTCGTCAATGGAGTAAACTGGGTTTGTTCCTGATTATGACGAGGTCCGAGTCTGGACTCTAGGGGTCCATGTTGCAGCCTTTCGAGGGCACTACGTCGACTTTGGCCTCGGTCTCGGTCATTCCGATCCTCTTTCTTTCTGTCAAACGGTTCGGACTTGTCAGCTTCGTACTTTCTCCTATCAGCTTCGTCGGCTCTTGAGAACTAATCCGCTTTGCTCCATAGGTGCTTCGCAGTACGAGGCTCGTTCCTCACAATCTCCTTGTATAGGGCACCAGACTGGATAACATTTTGAAAGGCAGAAATAAGGACCTCATCAGTCAGGCGCTCGACTTTTAGACTTTCTTCGTTGAATCTAGTCATGAAGTCACTGATGGGTTCGCCTCGCCTTTGCTTTATAGTGAGGAGATGCGCCGAGGTGGTTTTTGCTTCGGCTTTCTGGAAAAACCTTCGCTCGAAGGCGTCCATTAGTTCATCATACAATCCGATGATGCGAGGTGGTAAGCTATCAAACCACATGCGTGCATTATCGATCAACAACTCTGGGAACACCTTGCACATGTAGAATTTGTCATCGAGTCCTTGGTTGACCATATTATATTGGTATTAGGACAGAAAGTTCCGCGAGTCGCACGATCCATTATATGGTTTGATTGGCGGCACCCTATACTTATCTGGGAGAGGAGTGTAGAGCATCCGGTTGGTGAAAGGGGTAGAGATCCTCCCGTACACGCCGAACTACCTCCTCGATAATCATCCTCGTTGTTCCGAGGTGGGGCACGATGGTCCTCCCCTTGACGATTAAGGTTAACACCAAATCGCCTAGGAGGAATATCTGCGTTTCGTGCGCCAACGATCCTGACGCTAGGGGATTTCTGTCACGGTTGCAGTCTGGATGTAACTTCGCGCTCTTTATCATCACTGCGCGAAGGTTGGCCTTTTTCACGATTTCAAGTTTTTTGTTGTTTGGCGGACTGGAGAAAATCTCGCTTATTATGCGCAAGGTACTCCCTGACAGCATCGTCGAATTCGTCCGGTTGGAGATAGACGTCGTCCTCCTCCTGGCTGCTATTATGACCTTCTCCTTCTGGATAGATTGACTTGCCATGCTTATCCAACAGCACGCACTCAACGTGTCTGTCCGGAGTTTGGCCTCTCATGTGTTCCTTTCCGTGCCGTCGGCGTGTTGCAAGGTTTGGATCTTGCACCTGGCTTGCCTCGGCTTTGCGGATTTCTGCTTCCCGAACTGGTGGATTTGTTGCCTGACCTTGTCCGGTTTGTTGAGTCTCCTTTTCCTTGTTGGCAGCGGCAGCAGCGGTTGATCGTGTTGGCCTTCCTTTCATGACGGCAGATTACCCAGAAAACTTTTGATCGGAAATCACAAATTTAAGTTCCCACAGACGGTGCCAGTGATCGATCTTATTTTCGTAGGTAATTAATGAACGCCAATAAGGAATAAATGAACACGAAAGTAAAAGGAACACAAAGGAATTACGTGGTTCGATCTATCGGAATAGATCTACGTCCACGGGGCGGAAAGAGTATGGATATTATTGCTAGTATGAGTATTGGTTACAAGATTGTTCCCCCCCCCCCAATTCTATTCTAAGCCTCTATTTATAGATGCTCATATGGAGCTTGATTCTAATACAAAGTCTATTCCTATAAGGACTCTTTAGGCTTATCTCACTCTTTATCATAGATATCCGAGTCTTCTACACTCCATTGGAGTTTGAGTTGTAGTCGATCAAGAAGTCTTCCTTGCTTGGTGAAGATCATATAGGCCAAACTTAATATGTGGCCCATTTATATTGGGCCTAATAGTTGGGCCAAATCCTATCAGGGTATAAAAATTAGCATTATTTTCTTGTAACTTGTTTATTTTGATTTATAAAAAAGTCGATCAGACTGTATAAAAACCCGGATATCCTCTTATACCATAGTACTATAATATTATACTTTTAAAAAAGTGTGATAATTAATCTATTCCCAACTAAAGAGGTAAAGACAATGGATGTAAGTCAGGTTTGGACTGAACCACTTTAAAAATTGCGTGTCTAGGTGTTTTTATGTTTTTAGGTTAAGCAACCATACAAACTGCTTTTCATTAACTGCATAGTTTACACATCAAAACTAGTCGCTGAACACTTTCAGCAACTAGCCATGCTGACACAAACTTGCACTTGCACGTTTTGCATTAAAGGAAAAACTCTTTTTAGCAAACTTAAAACTGAGTAGACGTAGGTCCCACACTTCCACACACACTCACGATGTTGAGAACAGACTGCTGACTTCGAGTTTAAAACGTCAGCAGGCTGAGTTCAACATCTCACGCCTCAATACATTATATCTTCAATCTGTTGATAATTGAACTTTTTTTTTTCTTTTTCTGGTGGCCCCAACTCCTGCTTAATAGTAACATTTATCAATCACCAACCTACTTTTATTTTATTAGAAATCGTTACACCAATAGCACACTATTCTTCTAGATATTATTATACCGTGGTAGAAGAAAATGAGTAGTCTAAATTTTTATACGGCTTGAATTTTTTTATTTTTTTTTATTTTATAAATATCAAAACAAATGTATTACAATCGGTAAATAGACTTTTATATCCATTCATATTTACTTGTACTTCATCTTCGTCAAAGTAAATGATTAACAAAAATTATATATCAAACTAATAATATAATTTATCGAATCTAGCATACAGGGTTTTTTTAAAAGTAGAGTAGGTTGAAGTTGAACTAGTTGTAATTGAAGTTGAAGTTTGATTATTTATGTTTTGACACAAGTATCACCAAACTAGTGCAACCAAGTTTTTGTAAAATCAAGATCTAAGTAGCTAGCTTTCTTTATATACAACCCTACTAAACGTATGATCAGAGATTAAATAATTAATAGTACTCTCTCCATTTTATATAAAATGACACATTTCAATAGTGGCTTTTTTGACACGCTTTTCTACGCTTCTCGATGATGGGTTTTAAGATGGATTTTTGAAGAATTCTTTTTTTTACGGGATACTACGACTAGTATCCCGTAAAAGAAAGAATTCTTCAAAAATCCATCTTAAAACCCATCATCGAGAAGCGTGGAAAAACGTGCCAAAAAAAGTAAAAAAGAAAAGTGTCATTTTATATGAAATGAAGGAAGTATTAATTAAAGGCCATTTCCTCACAACTGAAATAATGTCCGAAAGAAAAAAAAATCTGGGGAGAAGGAAATAAAAATCAATTTGAGTCAATGTTTTGAAACCCGGACCGGACCGGCCGGTCGGACCGGTTTAACCGCCAACCGCCGTTCAGTCCGGTCCGGGTATGCTCATAAACGGGTTGACAGCTGACCCGTGTCGAACCGGCTAGAACCGGTCAAAACCGCCCAAAACGGGATGACCCGGCGACCATAGAAATTTCTAAGTTTTCTTTTCCTTTTCTCCACCCGCATTATAGGAGGCAAACAGATCTATATTAGCAAGTTAGCTAGAGAGATATGGGCAGAATATTGCAGGGAAAGAGAGTGAGAGAGGTGGAGGAGAGTCGCTAGCTAGTAGGAAGAAGATGAAATGAGAAAAAAATTGCAGAGATAGAGATGGAGATGGAGGTAGAGAGAGAGAGAGAGTGAAGGGTTTTTGCGTGTTGGGGAAAGGAAATTGGAGAGGGAATATGTTGGAAATAGAGAACGTGGGTCCTATTAGTATTAGGTTTAAAAGTTGAGTTGAAAAGGTCAAAGATAATTAAAATATAAATTTATGATATACATATCCATTTAAGAAAAGAAAATATGACAATATAAATTAATCTTGTTTGTTTAGTTAAACTTTTTATTACAAAATTCTAAAATTAATGAATATTTTTCGTACACAATTTAAAATGAGCTTTCTAATTTCAAACTTCAAAGTAAATTTAAAATGTAATTATTTTATATCAGTATATTAGATTTTTTTATTTGATGAACATCTAAAAAAATATGAAAATTGTCAATTGGTACATTAGATTTCTCAAATTTAATTTTTATTTATAATATCACTAATTTATTTTTATCATCCATATTATATATATTAGTATTTACGGGTTTCCCGATTTTTTCAAAACGGTTCAACCGGTTGACCCGGTGACCCAGTTTAGAGTCTGGTTCGTTGTCCGGTCCGGGTTTTAAAACATTGATTTGAGTTTGTCCCTATTGTTCATAGTACTTCATCTCAATTCTCCTACTAGAGTATTACGTCACATATCCGGTGCAAATCATACCGTTGATTCATCAACTGGTGAGGGATCCAACGGTTCCTCCAAATTACTTATCAAAAAAACAGGTTGAAAAGTCAGAAATTCTGGATCGCTCCCTTTAACCGGCACGTGGCAGTTTCCTTCTGCTATTCCAATTATACCCTTCCTTCGCCTACTCATCCCCGTCTCTCCTCACCGGCAATGTCATGTTATCAGTTATTTTATCTCCTCTCTCTCTTTCTCTCTCTCTACGCGCAACTGATTGCAGATCGAAACACACTTCATTTCTTTATTTTTATCCATTTTTTTCGATAATTTTTATTCTCAATTGCTTTTTCGGGAGGCCTTCTTCATTCTCCTTAATTCTACCAGGTCAGTTTTTCTTTTTATTAGTAATAAATAATTTTTGAAGAGAAATCTAAGTTTTTCTGGAATTCATGTCTTAAGTTGTGTGATCGGTCATGTGGGTTTCTTGATCTGATGCTGAATTATTTATTGAGCGATTAATTGGTTTAGGATTGAGTTTTGGGCATTGGGGTTGGGTGCGGTGGAGTGGATCGTTTGTCAAATTGAAAGAGTTTTTTGCTTATTGAATTGTGGAATTCAGTTAGGGTTTATAATTGGTTATATCCAAACTTACGAGTATTCAGATCTGTTCGTGTTTTGTAGTTGTCAAATGAGCGGCATGTATTTATCCTTTTTTTAGGGATCTGAGATTTGGGGGTATTTTTGTATGCCTCGAAGCTTGAATCATTGACTTGAATGTAGAAATAACAGATGTGAATCGATTCCTTATTTGAATTATATATGATTTGATTACAACTGTGTACTGTTGCTCACTTAGTTCGTAGTAATTGTTTTATCTTATTACCAGAAGGATTTTTATATGGGCCATTTTTGTATCTGCACAATTCTGGATATTAAATGGACTCTAAGATTTTCATGGCGCAATCTTGAAACTTTTTTTTTTTTCTTATGTTAGATTGCGGTATATGACTTCCCTGTTGTTTAGTGCTTCTTAGTGTGTGATAATAGTATGAATTACCTTTTTTTGTTTGAGGCTCCGTTTAGCCTTCTTTTTTGTGTAATCATGTAGTTTTCAATCCATAGGGTAACTTATACTATGTTGAATGAATCATGGGAAGAATTGCAGTTTCATGATCTCTTAGTTGCAGTGTTTTTTTTTTTTGTAATTCTACTTCTTGTGTCATACTGTTTTGTCACTATACTGCCAATATTTTTGTTGATATGTTTTTCTTGAATTGGATTGTGTCACATATCAAAATTTGTTCATATACTCAAGTGGTAGTCATATGTGTTATATGCTATTAAAATTTATCTGAGTTCCTATTTTAGAAGTTAGAACTTTTCCTTTGTTGTTATGCCGGCAATATTTTGTGTTGTGTTTTTTACTTAAATGGTGTATTTTCTGTTTTTGTCATTGGTTGTGTTTATGCTGAGGTTATACTCTTTATTTCAGGGGGGAAGGCCATGTGAGTTTTTTCGAAACAGAAAAGACCTGTTACTTATATTCGTATCTGTTGAGTTCCTCTTCGAAGGATTCTGTAAGTAGGTGTCAGAGGGTGGTGAAAAGTTGAGAACAATGATGAAGAATGGATCAATGATTGCTTACCAGTTTTCACTTCTTTTATCTCCTGTTATTTCTTTTTGGGAATGTAGTGTGCGCAAGATGAGGTACTCATTCAGACCTGAGTGGGTGTAGGAGTAAGTTCTATACGTTTACTGTTTTTTATTGTTTCCAAGTTTTCAATTTCAGTTCATTAAGTATTCAATAATGGGTTTCAGAAAGGAAATGAAACATATTAGATAATGTATACGTCATAGGGAAGTTTTCTAGGGGAAAAACAAAGAGAAAATTTTAGGAGAGTGTAGCAATAGGGTTTGTGTTCGAGTGTGAGTGGATACCATGGAAGGTGCTAAAGTCACAGCTGGTGTGAGGAAAGGCAAGAAGAAGCAGGTGAAAGACGAGATTGATCGAATCAAACAAGCTGAGAAGAAAAAGAGACGCTTGGAGAAGGCATTGGCTACTTCTGCAGCCATTCGTTCTGAGCTAGAAAAAAAGAAGCAGAAGAAGAAAGAGGAACAAGAAAGACTCGATGAAGAAGGTGCTGCAATAGCAGAGGCGGTTGCACTGCATGTCCTAGTTGGAGAAGACTCGGACGATTCAATGTTGAAGAAGGATGAGGGGCTGGCCTCGTGGGATCATGACATCATCATTGGGAGAAATTCCTTGGTTCCTTACCAAGATCTCTCTAAATGTTCCCTCGAAAATATTGGATGGATTTCTGATGCTCATAGATATGGGCGCATGTGGAATCAGTGGGGTAATACGAACAGGATGGTCTCATCTGATTGTTTTGGAAGAGACGGAATTTACCCTCGATATTTTCGTGAAGAAGGATGGGGTTTATCTGCAGGTCATCTTGCGGCTCAGGCTGTCTCGTCGCTTAAAATAGCTGACGACACACATGTGGATGCTTATGTATTCAACCGAATGCTAAGAGGATAAAAGAACAAAAAATTAAATATTCTCGAGTTGTTGTGAGCACTAGGTTTTGTTTTGAATAATTTTCTTGTATATACATGTGGCGTGAGCTCGGCTGTTCTTTTTATAAGATATCATACTTTTTATTGTCAAGATTGTATACTCTTTTGGCTTTAGTAGTTTAATGTTTGTTTCTTCATTAACTTGAAATTGTGTCGTGTTATTAACTTTTCCAATCGTTCCCAGCAGATTCCCTATATATGCTTTAATGGGTCAACTGACGTATCGAAATATACTTGGAAGTTGTGATAATTATTTATCTATTTAATGAATTTCTGGGTTATACAAAAATTTAATAAACAGATAAATAATTATAACAACTCTTCACAAAACTTATAACTGCTGGGCAGTTTCACAACCCAAAGTGATGGTCGATCACATGATTCTTTCATTCCAACTGTGAATGGTGCTAAACAATTTCGACTAATTACATTGGGTATGACACCATGTCCAAGACCTCAAGAAACCACATTTTCAGATAAAGAGTTTTAGCAAACTATGCTAATGTTCCACAATCTATTAAATTTTTAAATGTTATAGAAAATTGCTTCAACATATTACAACAATTGGCAAGTTCACATGCTAACATCATGGTCGTTCCTGAGTCCATCCTTACAGGTGCGGTGCTTCTGCTGCATCTTGTCTGTGTCGGTGTTGATCCTCAGCATCATCATCATCATCAGCGTCTTCCAGCTCTGGACTAGTTGAAGGTTTGGCACCAGGTGCTATGAGATTCTTGAACCAGGTAGGTTGTTGGAATCGAGGAGTTCCACCATTTGAGGAGCTGCTGGGGGAATCTGATGCGATTCCAGCTAAGAAACGATAGGCCACTTTGCTTGCAGTTACAATTTCGGTTTTGGCTTGCCTGAACTGTAACAACCAAAATATAGGGGCATCAGAATATTCGATTTCGGGTTGTGTGGAAAATAGTTATTTATAGCTAGCTAGCATGAACAGAGCTCCAAGGAGTAGATAGGAATCTGCCAATGGAGAAAATTAGTCTTACTCTATATGCTGTATTTCCAGCTATTTCTACAGCAGTATCTCCAGCATTTGCAAATCTGTTTACCCAGCCTGTTACCATGAAAATAAGATTACAATCTTAAGAAGTCACGAAAAGGGGTTGAGAAAGATGCTCATTATGATAATCCAGGAGTAAACAAGTCGAACACTGCCTAGAAAATATGTACTCACTCTATATGAAAATGACAGTGTTAGCCATTTATTTATACCTAAAACTCAAGAGTCGAGGAATTCCTCAACCAGGACAAGCTAAAAGCTACTTTACAATTAATCGCATTGAAATAGAAAGATAGAGATGAATAGATGAAGAACCTCATGCAGACTACAAAAAAGAGCCAAGCTGTCATATGAAAATACTGACTTGACTCAGAGAAACTTAACGACCTTAATAAGAAAATAAAATATGGAAGAAGATAGAGCTGACTCCGTGAGAATCTATGACTTTCAATTGTTTCCAGATGAAAAAGTATCTCCTCTCTCTGACAAAAGTTCATATAATATCTATAGCTAATATGATAACCTCATTAAGAAAGTATATTTTCCACACAAGTCACAAAGTAAATATACCTACTAGCTCAAGTGTTCTTTAAAGAGAGCAGGAACTTGAAGTCCAAGGCGAGATAGTTAAGCGCAACACTACCATGCAAGTTATTCATAATGATGAATATTTACAGTGCACATTTACCAATACAACTTCTTACCAGAATCTGACAAAAGAGCGAGCTTCATTTATTTCAAAATCACATATTCCGCTCTAGAAAATGAATAATAGTGATTCAGAGGGATTGCAGTTACCAGGAAGCTTTGAGACACCCAGTCTTTCACAAAACTCGTCACAGAAATGATTGCAGTTTTTCGCTAACAAGTCATATGATTCTCCAGGCCACTCTCTGCTCATTTCCCTTATTAATTGGTTGATTTTGGAGATGGAGCAAGCGGTTTTTCCGAGATTAATGCTTTCACGGTATGTATACATTGGATTTTGCATTGATGGACAGTGGAATACTCCAGTACCCTGTTCACAGAACCCAAATGACCATTCCTCATCACCATAAACCTGTTGAGCATTGAGCAATCGTAAATTCAGTAACAAGATCATAACCACAATTCAGCTGTGTAAAAGTGCATCAATTGTCATTTAGGCAAAATTTATACACAAATGACTGAAATCACAGAAAGATCCACAACAACATGGTCAAACAATACTGTTCCTTAGAATGGATCCGAGACAATTTAGATATAGAAGAAAATAGATAAGCACTGAAATGGCGAGAAGAATGCAAAATCCAAGAGCTTATCAGAAAGGGAATATGCAACCTTGTTAAGAGGTTCTGGAGACGGCGAAATCAGTATCCTTTTAGAAATATTCCATTTCATACATACACACACTAACACTAGACATGATCTCAAACTCTAATATTTTGCAATATCAACACCAGTCAAAGCATCAAGTCTAACATGCTAAACAAAAATAACCAAAATAAAATGAAACAATTCGTCAACTGCAAAGCAAGACATAACTCTATGGATGATGAAGAAGAAAATAGCTAATGTGAACATTGTTTTTAACAGCATGCATCTGTTAGGGAGCGGCGGGAACGGGCTTTAGGCCTTTGGGCCAAATTTATTTTATCCTTGTTATTTATTTTATTATTGGTAGTTATTCGATTCTATCTAGATTAGATTATCTTACGGTTATTTAAGGTAGTAGGACTCTAATGGTAGTAGTATAAATATTGTTATCTAGGGTTTGGGATTATCATTGAAATACGGATATTATTGAGCCTAAGGCTGACAGCGGTTCTGCCGTTGGTGTTTTTTTTTTTTTTCTTTCTCTCGTTTTCTATTCCTATCAATTGGTCCGACCTGCCGGATCCCGCTCCCGCCGACGAGATGACGCGTGAGATCGAAGCACGACTGAACAAACTTGAGGCTGATCAAGCGGAGACAAAGATATCGCTGAAGGAGATTGCAGCGACGTTGTTCGAGGTTTCGAAGACGATGACGGTGCTTCAGCAGAAGATCATGGATAAGCCAGCGGAGGAGGAGCCGCAGGCTGGGGGGCCGACAGAGAATAAGCTGCCCGTGGGTCCTCTGCAGCTACCAACCTTTAATGGTGCTGATCCGATCGGTTGGTTGGCCCGCGCTAATCAGCAGTTTGAGATTCACGGCACTAGCGCGGGGCAAAAAGTAGCTTCAGCGGTTGTGGCTATGGAGGAGGCTGCACTATATTGGGTAACTTGGCTTCGTTCTCGCAAGCCAGAACTCACATGGGAGGAGTTCTCGAAGGCGCTCGTATCTCGATTTGATACGCGTTACAAAGGTGGCCCTTTTGAGCGCTTGGCCGACGTGAAACAATCTGGTTCGGTGGAAGAATATATCAATGTGTTCGTGCAGCTAGCCGGCCAGGTTCCGGGTCTCAGCGATGATCATTATTTGGGATATTTTATGAAAGGTTTAGCTGATTCGGTTTGAAGTGGACTAAGGTTGTTACGTCCTGAAAATTTGGAGACAGCCATGGAGCTTGCAAGGGATGTGGAAGATAATTTGGCAGTGCAGTCTGGAGGTCGAGCGAATAATGGAATAGTTAGTGCGCCTGTTCGCTCTAACTCCTACACGAGGCCAACGTTTGGAACCAATTCGGGGTCAGGAACGACTCCTAAGAATCGTGATGGTTCTGCACCGGGGCAGAATGCAAATCAGCCACGTTTCACTCGTCTTTCGCCGAATGAATATGTAGATTTGCGGGCGAAAGGGTTGTGTTTCCGCTGCAAGAAACCATACACGCCGGGGCATGAGTGCCCGTTGAAGCAACTAAGAGTTCTATTGGCGGAGGAGGACGAGCTACTAGATTTCAGTCGGGCAGAATTTTTGGAGACTGTGGGACCGTTCGATCCGGGTGATCCAAACGAAGAACTGGGGTGGAGATAGAACCGTTTCAGCAGCAGCTACTTGATTTCAACCTTGGGGACAAGGTTGTTTCGAAGGGGGAAGGATTGTTAGGGAGCGGCGGGAACGGGCTTTAGGCCTTTGGGCCAAATTTATTTTATCCTTGTTATTTATTTTATTATTGGTAGTTATTCGATTCTATCTAGATTAGATTATCTTACGGTTATTTAAGGTAGTAGGACTCTAATGGTAGTAGTATAAATATTGTTATCTAGGGTTTGGGATTATCATTGAAATACGGATATTATTGAGCCTAAGGCTGACAGCGGTTCTGCCGTTGGTGTTTTTTTTTTTTTCTTTCTCTCGTTTTCTATTCCTATCAGCATCCCAATTCCCAAACATATTGAAAGTTGGTAATTAACATTAACAGTGCAAAGGACTAAAACCTCCAACTGTTATGTTGACTGATACAAAGTTATTTAAGCCTATAAGAAGGTAGATAGATGGCGACTTAAGGTAAAGAATTTCAAGAGAACAATAACATTAGGTAAGAGGGAGCTAATGTCTTATTGGAATAAGAGCTTTCGTCCAGCGCACACTGTTTCATCTTACACTCCATTTCCAATCACAACTGACACATTTTGTAAATTGATTTTCCATAAAAGCCACAGGGGATTTACCACCAGAGAATAGCATATGCTCATCTTCGTGCCAAACCCAAATCCACCCAACCAAGGTGTCAATGATGTCAACTTAGCCCAGATAGTTATGATTCATATAACCAAATGAAAGTGTGTTATGTTCTAAAGGCAACTAGGGACTGAAATCAAACAGTTCTCTGCATCTGTGTGGACACTTGTAGAAAACATTACATCAACATGTCACAGAATCTCGAGACAATTCAGCTAAACTAACCATGTCGAAAAAGATGAATAGCAATGTGATGCATTTTCTTGACTCAAACAAAAGGTTTCACATCAACACCAATCTCTTCTCAAAATCCCAATGGAAAGCACACAAAGATGCAGTCAAGAATTAGTATAGGTACTGGCGGTGATAAATTGCATACATGGGTTCTCAATCATGACGCAAACGATAATTTAAAAAACGCAGCTCCGAACACCTTATCAAGTACGATCTAAATATGAAATGGATTAAAAATCAAAACACCCTTTCTCAAAACCTAGTCCGAATCTAACCCCACTTGTGAAGTAAAGTAAACAACTCACAACTGCTTCGCCAAATTAAGAAATCTAACAGAAGAATCAAGAAAATAAATCAGAAACGTCGGTTAACACAGAAATTCCCCAAAATTAAACCACCCAAACGAGAGCACAATATAAAAATGTAAATTATAAAACAACATTATCCCAAACCACTGCAAACAATACTCAAGATAAGCACCAAAAACCCACACAAATTCACACACGGAGCAGAGTGGAAACTGAGGTACCTGAACGGCGCTGTGGAAAATGCCGCCGAGGCCAATCCCGTCTTTGAAAATCTTGTTGATCTGCATTATGGTGTTGTTCGTCTTGTCGTTTCCGCTGTTCGTCACGTCGTAGACATGGAGTATTACCTCCGTCATCTTCAATCCAGCGCTTTCCTCCCCCTCCACAGTTTCGATTTCAATTCAAAAACCCCTTGGCCCACAGAGATTTTCGTCCACTCCGAAGTTGAATCAGGTGAAATGATTGAGGATGAACAATGCAATAGGTCTGGAAAATGTCTGTATATAATTATTTACGGCTAAAGAATTCAAATGGGTGAAAAATAGTAATTAAGACAGTGATGGGATTTGTGAGCAGATGGCGGTATGAATGTAAAAAAATTGTTTCATCTCTTACCCACTGTGGATTTCAGTTTCCTCCATTTTTATTTTCTCTACTTTCGCTTTATACAGTATTTATTTGCATTTTCCCCACGTTTTCATATGATTTCAAATCTGCTCTTCGATTCACGCCCGTTTTTAATAGAAATTCACGATTTGGCTAAAAAATGAGAAAAATGGATAATTAATCAAATCACGAGATATTAAAAAAAAAAAAAAAATCAAAACTAATATAAGTATGTTTTTTTAAATTGTGATACAAATTTTATTAATTGGGTTGAGTAGAATTGGTTTACCTTGGGTGGGAATCAAGTTGGACTGAATGGGCTGCTATGATTTGAATTCCGATTGCAAATTAGTAGTACTAGTTAAATCATTATTTTCTTGAGGGGTCTACAATAATTCACATTGTACGGTTGTTACAACTTACAAGTGATCTCTCTCTCTGTTTTTTTTTTCTTGGAATAAGTGGTACGTTTTTTTTGTCTTGAGGGCCTACAATAATTAATTTTGATTTTTTTTCCCTTGGAATAAGTTATAGTAAGAATATGGAAGAGACAACAATTATTCTATTCCTTTAGGGGACAAAAAATCGACATTTGCCCAAAATATAAGAAATACACAATATTAGCCATTTTTTAGGGTGGGACTAAAATACTCTTACAGAAAAACAAAAAAATTCCACACCCCACTTTCTCTCCCTCAACCCATCGACTTCCCCCCATTTTCATTTCAAAAATTCAACCGCCTCCTCCTCAACTTCCTTCATTCTCCACCCTTTCTGCAAACCCTAGAAACCTCCTCAAGTTCCCTCGTTTCTCCAACCGACGTTCTCCCACCCGCTCGCCGCCGTTCGAAGCAGTGAAACTGCCCATGTCGCCGTCCGACAACTGTTTCAAGACATGGCGACACGGAAAACCAAAAGAAAGAGAACTGAACCCGACGCCGCCGAGCAGACCGACCCACCGCGCTCGCAAACTCCGACGGAAGAACCGGATAAACCCAAAACCAGCGGCTACCCGTTCATTGTAACGTCCCGTATTTTCCTAACTATCATTAGAAGCCTAATTACGTTGCTAGAAAATTATTAGCTTTTAGTAATTCAATTCCACTTCTAATCGTAATAATATATATTTCCGAGAAAAAAAGTTCTCGAGTTAGAATCAAGTAGCAACTTGATTACTAATCGCTTTTGGTTAATTATTGAATAATCGATTAGGTATTCAACTACATTATTTAACAAAGTACTTACTGTAGTTTGAATATTCTTAGCTAAGAATATTGACTTAAGTACCTCGAATAATTGTTCATGTGCTTATTAAATGATTTAGTCATTGGGCCAAAGCCCATTAGTCGTTTTAATTATCAGACCCGCTTCCTATTTGGGCCAGACCATAAGTTGTCCTATTTGATGGGCCAAGTCCATTATATATATATATATATATACACACGCATGATGTGGATTCTTATAGAAGAATTTACCTTTATTAATGGACTACAACACTACTTTTCCTTAAAGGAAAACAAGTATATAAAATAAAAGAGTTGTAGCCACTTCTACTCAGACGCACACCTTCCTAACTATTAAACAATACTATTACCTATTAAATGATTACAAGTATTACACATCAACTCAACTTTTGAGCCACCAAGGTAGTTATTAACCTATGAACTAAACAATGAAGATACTGATGGATAAACTATACGCTTTAATTCAAAAGAAAGGAAACATATCAGCCTTTTCCATCTCCATCAAATCAGCATGCAACAGCTTTTTGAGGCATTAAACCTGCAAATAAGAGAAGATCATTAGCTTATTTTGGAGAAGAGATTATGGAAGGCTATTACCCAAAATATAACCCATGGATTGAGCTAATACCTAGTCACAAAGCTGCCCTTTTTCCATGTATAAATATACCCATCCTCTGCAGCCATTTCATTACCCACATTCCCCTAAAATACTAAACACTTAGAGTGAGAAATTGAAGTGAGGAAGGAAGAAAGAAGGAAAGCTAGCAACTACAGCCCTCATCAACTAGTAAGTTTTTACCACATTTCTAAGTAGAAAGCCGAGAAATAAGAAGCATGCTAGAATTCAGTTTTGATAGGCAAAACACACCCTTCTATCTCTTATGCTAGTTTGATAATAGAACTAAGAATGAATCACAGCAAGACAAGAACTCCATAATGAACCAAGCCTGTGTAGATGATTCCAAACATGAAAACTAGTATGCCAAATTTTCAGTTTCTAAGAGCTAGAAACCAACCAGCTGATTTTTGCATAACAAGTAAACAAGCCTAGTATGACCTCTACCACTGAATATTCCAACTAGAAACCACAAGCAAAGCATGCTCACACCATTATTCAAGAAAACAAAACTTATTAACAACAACATACACACGTTTTCTTAAATTCGAAAAATGCAAAACAAGCAAGAGAGAGAATTAAAATGAAATTGAACCTCCATCGAGGCTTTGAGCCTCGACGGTGAAGCCGGACCGGTGAGGAAGCAAACTGCAGCGGGCAGTGTCGACGTCAATATCCTCGATATCATTCCCACATCGCACTTTCGAACCTGCAAATAAAAGAAAAAGGGTGAGAATCAGATTTGTTATAACAGTAATAATAAAAAGTGAAACGAGAGAGGAAGAGCTCGATCGAAGTGGGACGAATGTTCCCTAATCCATAGAACTAGGGTTTTAATTTTGAATTTTAATCCTAGAGTAAGAATCGGGAAAGTGCTTTCAAACTCATTGGGATTTCATTCCAAGGGGAGGCTCGCCGCCGCAGGAGTTGCGCCGGAGAACACCGAGCTGAAGCAGCCTCGCGGACAGGAGCAGATTTCATCGGAGCCAAGTCAAATCGAGGGATGGCGGCTCAGCGGCGCCGTCTCACTGCGACGGCGGAGCCCATTCAGGGAAGAGGAAACCAGAAATCATCGGGGGAAGGAAAATCCCCAATTTCGAACTAAGGTTCTCGAATTTGGGGGCAATCAACCCCGATTCCAGAGAAAAGAGAGAGAGAGCGGCGACGACCCATTGATTGAGGCGCCGCCGAGGTCATTGCCGGAGAATATGGTCGGTAGAATCAAGAAGAAGAAGAAGTGAGAGAGTCGGTCGCTGTAAGAGAAAGAGAGGGACTCGATCGCAATGAAGAAGGGTGGGGGATTATGTTTATTTCTTTTTCTTTCCTTTTCTTTTATTTTCCTATTTTAGTCAATGGGCCGGACAAGAGTTGGGCTGGATTATGCGGGTTCTTGGGCCGAAATTTATTCCTTGAAAGACCGAAAATCTTTAATTAAATTACGAGCCCGATTTTCCTTAATTCCGGATCGAGATACGACAAATTAAATTATACTTTGTCCGTAACTGGATTTAATTACTCGTAAGGGATTATTTAACGAGTTCACTAATTAACTTAAGATAAGTTAATTGACCAAGATTTAATAGCCAAGATTAATTGATTAAGATAATTGATCTAATTCTAAGGCGAATTAATTTCTTATTAACTTATAGCAATAAGTTAAATATAGTAAGTGATGGCTTAGCCCTCGATTTTTTTAAGCTAATTAATTATCGAGAAGCCTCTCAATTAATTAATTCCAAGTTAGTAATAAATCAATTAGTGATTTATTAAGGAACATCCCTCTTAAACCGTGCACATAACGGAATCCGTAACTCGATAACAGTAACCATGTTACTGAAATTAGAATAACTTCCGACGAGAAATAAGACTAGAATCTTATTTAAGGTTTTATTCGTTAGAATACGAATCTTACCTAGATTTTCAATCGAAGGTTACGCAAAGGAAGGCCAGTGGCTGAGACGAAGATCGTCTAATAGCAGTCAAGAAGAGTAACAAGGTGGGCTTTCTATAAAACAAAAGCATGTTTTCTTAGATGTTAGCTCTTTTACTATTGTCATGCCATAAATGTTTTCAGTTTTTGTATGATATACCTATCTGAGTTGGTTGTGCCAATTTGTTAATCGAATTCGGGTCCTAGTAAGATGTCTATCTTACAAGGGCTAGTGTACACTATGCGACTACGCTCAACGGCAGTTGACTAGTCTGGTGCCGTGGAAGGTGGCCACCTTCTCGGTACTCATGTTTCCAGATATGGTAAGGTACAGATGAACTAGCCTGCGCAGGCACCTTTGAATCATAAAATGTTTTGGTAAGCATAGGCTCTTTAAAGTAAAACCCTATGCATTACCATTTAAATGGCTGACAATAAAATAAATAATTTTGGGCACGTGTCCACTGAGTACTCTGTACTCACGCCCTGTACATTATTTCTGATGTGCAGGTTGAGCAGAAGTTGAAGGCGAAGTGACCAGCGAGCATCTTTTGTCAAGTAGATTAGAATTGAATACTCTTGGTAGTACGTGTCTCCATACACGTGCTTACACATTTCCGCTGCGTACACTTAATTAATTTTTCTCCTCGATTTGGATGTACTTAAGTCAGAATCATGATATAATTATTCGAGTGAAGTCAGTCAACAATGTCCATCTCTTTTGAATCATGATGTCTAATACATCGAGTTTATGAGCCAGTTCATTTGATATTTCCTCTTTTATTCCATAATCCGCATATATTTTCCATAGTCATGAATTTACCAAACTAAGCTATCGATTAGCGAAGTGCGGTCGTGACATTCATAGATGCAGAGGTAAGAATGTTTAGGGGTTCTTGCATGTTGCATTTTAGTACAAATTTTGGAGATTATATCCTTGGATTAGGGTTTTTGAATTAGGATGTAGGGGATAATGTGCATATTGTGTGATATTTTTCGATTCTAATCACAATTTGAGATTTTATATGCATTATCTTGGGTTTCACAGTTTGAATATGTGATATGCCTTTTGTTTTGGGTAATATTTTGTCGATTTCAGTGTTGTAGAGTTTGAATGGTTATATGAGGGTTATAAACATGGGGTTATTCTTCAAATTTCTGGGATTAGGGTTGGTTTCTTAAAAAATATCTGAACTTGGTAAGAAACAACACATTTCATATAGGAAAAATGCTAATTTCATCAATTGAAAGTGTTATACTGCTTGAAATTGATAATAATACTGCCAATTTCTGCTTGTGTCGAGATTTAAAGCATGCTTTGGTTAGAAAATTTAACTTGTGGTATCTAACAAAACAAAAAGTAAGAAAAAAACTGAAATATTGTATGATGAACTTGATAAGAAATTATGAACAATCTTACTTTATATTGAGAAAGTTACTATTTGAAATGATGAACTTGATAAGAAATTATGAACTATCTTAAAGTTATACTAAGATAGTTAGAAACTGTAAATTTCTAACATATTGTGATAACTTTTTCTATGATTTCTTACGTTGCTATCTGAAATGATGAACTTGATAAGAAATTATGAACTATATGAAAGTTGTTCTAAGATAGTTAGAAAATGTAAATTTCTAACATACTTTGATAACTTTTTCTATGATTTCTTACGTTGCCCTCTTGTTTTCTAATATTGGAATATTCTTACCATAATGTGGGCATTCAATTGCTTCAATTAGGTTTAATAATCTTTATTTTAGTATTCATATTCATATTCTTGATTTAGATTCACTGCTTACAAAATTGAATGTATTATACTGCTTTCAAATTGGTAAGAATTGAATGATGATTGCCTGTAGAAGTTTGTAAGAATCTGGTAAATTGTATATTATTCTGGAGAATAAATTATTACTTTCTCACCTTCTGTAAACGATTGGGTAGAAACATGGAAATTTCTTACATGTTTGTTAGAATTTGTGAATTTCTTACTAAAATCAATGGTGATTGCTTGAAAATGTTTGTCAGATTCTGAGAATTTGTACATGTTGGTTAGAAATTATAAATTTCTTACATTTTGTAAACGATTGCATAGAAAAATAAAAATTTCTTGCATGTTTGTTAGAATTTGTGAATTTGTTACTAATACTAAGATGATTGCTTGGAAATGTTTGTCAGATTCTCAGAATTTGTACATGTTGGTTAGAAATTGTAAATTTTTATATTCTGTAATATGGTTTCTGATGTTGTGTGCAAGGTTGAATGAGAATATCAAAGAATAATTTGTTGGACAAACCGCATAAGGTGATACCGGGTGGCTAGGGAAAGCATGGCAGGGGATGTGAACGCTATGCTTAGATGCATAGGAAATGAAAAAGCTAACGTCTATTTTTTTGTGAAGTTCTAGACAAATTTATTTTCTGTAAAGTTCATTTTTGTCTCAGATATCGCTATTTTTAAAATATTATGCAGTCTTGCACCGTAATACGTTGAGTTTACAACGTGGATGTGAGAATTAATGGATTTCTTACCATCTTTAACTATATTAAGGACTAAAACATTGTAAGAATTGATGGATTTCTTACTAAGCGGATGTAACCTTTCATGGATTCTATTACATTTGATAAGAATTTAAAAATCTTCATTGCTTATTCCAATCTGAACGTAAGAAATTACGTTATTTCTTACCAGAAATAAAAGATATTCCGCATAATTTTCAGGATGCTAATAAAACACAATGCTTAAAATTGAAAATAGTGATTTGGAAGTTTTTGTGAAGTTCTAGACACTCGTTTTTTTATAAAGTTTCTTTTTGTCTCACATATCGCTGTTTTTAAAATATTATGCAATCTTGCATCGTAATACGTTTAAAAGTATTTGAGTTTACAACGTGGATGCAAGAATTAATGGATTTCTTACCATCTTAAATTGTGTTAATGACTAAAACGTTGAAAGAATTAATGGATTTCTTACAAACTGGGTGTAACCTTTCATGGATTCCATTACACTCTGTAAGAATTTCAGTGCTTACTCCAATCTGAAAGTAAGAAATTACGTTATTTCTTACTGGGGATAAAGGGTAAGAAAATTATAGTTTTGGTATCGCAGTTTGATAAGAATTACGGTCATTCTAATCACGTGTTGTAAAAATGTGATAAGAAATTAAATAAATTCTTACGATGGATTTGCACATCAAGCTACATTACACATCAAGCTCATAAACAAAAATGAGCTCACCAACAACACGAACTTTTACATATCTAATGAGAAATCATTACAATTACAAACCAACAAAACTTTAAATAACGAACATCACAACCTTACACAAACACAGAGCTTATGCTTCCAACTTGACACAAACACAAACAAAGAAATCATGACTTTTTAAAGCTACTGAATGAGCAACCTCAAGAAGAAAAAAAATAAAAAAAATAAAAAAAATAAAAAACAGACACCAAACTAATCAAAGATGGCAGCTGAGCTCATACCCATGAATGCACAATTCACGCCCAATTATTGGATCACAAATTAGATAGAAACAGACTTAATTTACACAATTGAAAATTTCATTTTCCCTTCAATCAATTGCTATCAAACCATAGAAAACTAGAAAAAAGGAAAAAGAAAAAGAAAAAGAAAAAAGAAATACAACATACATATTGCTCTTCCCCTTAATGAAATACCAAAACAAAGGTTAAATCTCGAAACTAAAAATCAATCGCCAATGCGCCGCCACCGTGGTCTTCCTCGATTCAGTCCATGGACGGACATTGAGAAAGCTAGAGAGAGAAAAACCTCGACCGGGCTGCTAGGGTTTGCCCTTCTGCTCCGTCTCGGCCATCGAAGATGTCTTCTTTTCCGTCGAACATCGCCGTCGTCTCTTTGTCGAAAGCCTAGCCCGAAAAATCCTCCTTCCAAGTCGCCGGTGGAGAAGCACAAAACGTGAATTCCGACACGCAGCGCAGCGCGATTCCGGCGGGAGGAGAACGCGGCAGCAGCCTAAATCCGGCACACCATCTTGCCTAGGGTTTTAGAGAGAGAGGGGGGGGGAAGGGTTGCAGTTTTTAGAGAGAGAGAGAGAGAGATTTAGTTGAGGAATATGTGATGTGAAGTGGGAGGAAAAGAAGAGAGGAGAGATGAGAGAGAATGGGGTGTTTTTGGAATATCACATAAAAGTGGGCAAAATTTGTGTTTTGTTATGTGGTGGACAAAATTTGAAATTATAATCTCTAAGGGGACAAAACCATGCATTTCCTCAACTGGAATGCGCTAACAAGAGAGCGATAAGATGGGGGATGGTATTCTCGATGCCCAAAATGGTGTCACTCTGTGTACTAAAATTAAATTATATACTTTAGTTTTGAATTCTTCAACTCTAATATACAAATAAAAGTGAAATTAAATGCTAAAAAATAATTATAAATCATAATGGGTATGGCGAACCCTTGAAAATAATCATTAAATTAAATTAAATCATTATAAAATAAATTTATTAAAAAAAATTACATGAAACTAGTAGAAATTGAATTTTGGGATATCATTTTGGGGATAGAGGATCCCAATTCATAAGGGAGTCCACAATGGAGAGTCCAATATTCTTATTGAATTTAAAAACGACATTACATAAAATAATAAAAAAATAAATTAATAATTAAAAATACGAATTAAAATTACTAATTATGAGCAAAACGTGCCCATAATTCTTCAATCGAATCGCCCACGAAACGGGCATGCGCTCTTGCATCATGTAAATCGGCAGTGCGCTTAATGTAATCCCAAAAGAAAGGTGTCGGTCCTCGAAGCACTGGTTGATTCCTTAGGCCGGTACTGCTTGAAGCCTCATTTTCATCGGGAATCCATTCCGTGGCGCTAGCCCCTTCATCCTCGATTATCATGTTATGTAAGATAATGTAAGCATACATAACATCTTGCATATTATCGCGGTACCAGAGTCGTGATGGACCTTGGGTAATTGCCTAACATATTTGTAGTACTTCAAAAGCTCTTTCGACATCTTTGCGCGCCGACTCCTACATTACTTTGAAACGAGCAACTTTTAGGCCAGTTACGTGTGGTGGGCTTGCGAAGAATATAGGCCATTTCGGGTATATCCCCTCGGCAAGGTTAGTATAGTTGCTTGTTGGCTTTGAATTGTTGGTCCCAGAAGCGAATTTTACACATGTAGAAGGGAGGGATGAATACGTGTGTTAGAGAAGTTTAAACTTCTCTGAAATTTTTACTCGAAAACTGTGTGCTTTAAAAACATGAAGCATTTCGCTTCGAAAGGAGCAAGCGCTCTTCAAAAGTGAATCGCTTATAGAGTTAAAAACGCTCGTGAAATTTGGTGAGCAGAGTCTATACTCGCTTTTTAGAAAATCTTGCTTAAGTGAAAAACCGTATTAGTTGCTTAAGAGAGAGCGTGTGAGATATGCAATAAACAAAGACAGTAAAGAAAGTAAAGTAAAGTAATGGAATGAAAGCGATTAACCACACAAGATATTATAGTGGTTCGGAGGTTACGCTCCTACATCCACTTTGTTGCCTTCACTTAGCAACTAAAATTACTTCACTCGGAATCCACGAACAATGTCTCGGTTTTAGACTTCCTGATGAAGTGATTTAAGTTCCACACGAAATCAAATCCTTGAAGATTACGATGGGCTCTCGAGTGGCCTTAACAAACAAATAATCTAAATGACATTCCACTTGTGTATGTAAACACAAGCTTCACAATCAAAACAAAAACAACTACAAACTTACAACACAAAAACAGACTTTGGTTGGGGTTTTAGTTTTTGAAATTTATAACTTAGAGAATCCTTTTACAATGAAGAACACGTAAAAGGGATAAATTGATGGAGTCCAAGAATCATGGAGTCAAGATCCCGTTCGTGTTCCAAGTGGGTCGGTGACAAGAGCTCGAGCTAAGAAGTTCAAGGAAGCTTTGCAAGGCTTGATTCAAGAAGTTTGGGCTCAAGAGTTGATGAAGAAGCCCATTGGAGAAGGCGGACTGGACAGCCCGCGAGTTATCAATTTCATCGAGAGTGTTCAGGCTGAATATTAAAGACTTTTGTTTCAATTTCGTGTGTTTAATTTGCAGCACACGTTTTGTGCCTTAAAAGGCTTTATTTTTGGGCTTTGTTATGTTAATTAAGTGGGTTGGACCATACTTTGAATTTGCTTAAGTTATTTCCTAGTTTGTCTAGGTTTAGATAGGTTTATTTGCACTATAAATAGGGAACATATGTAATGGCCGAAAATCATCTATCATTAATCATAATTGTGAGTTTTATTCTCTCTTGAGAGTTATTCGAGTTCTCTTGATTGTTCCAAGACGAATTCTTTTATCGGCGAATCAACGAGCCAATCAAATCTCGTTGTGTGTCATTCATCGTCTCCGTGTGACTAAGGCGATCATCACTTGGGGTATAGGGGGTTTAGGCCGATTCTATATCATTTGTGGGATTAGACTTTAGGTATATTGAGATATCCATCGGTTTATTTTCAATTTGTGTCTTCCGCGTGCGTGTTGAATTACGGATCTGCGAAGGTTCGTATCATTTGGCACCAGAGCCAGATCGTCGATTCTAGGCGTTCATGTTTTTCGTATCTCTCTTTTATTTTCGTTCGTGTCTTTTGTCCAGTTTTCGTTGTGAGTCAAATTGAGTCTCGTCAATTTTGTTGCTTTCTTCGTTCGTGTCGTATATCTGAATCGAGTTGCTTATTGCGTTAATTCGTTGAGTTGAATTCACATTAAAAAAAAAAAAAGAGTTCGTGTTCTTGATTTATGTTTTGTTCGTTGCTGCAAAAAAAGAAAAAAAGAAAAAAAGAGGGTGACGTTTGTTTAATCTGAAGAAAAAGTTTGTTCGATTTGTTCTTCTGATTAAGGGATATTTGAGTTGTTTCCTTTCTTTCGTTAATTTGTTTCCTTAGATAAGAGAAGTCCATATTTTGCATCTTCTAGTTGATCGAGTCGTTTGTTGCTTCGTTTCTTCGTGTCATTTGTAGAGTTAAAGTTTTCGCATATCTAATTCTAAGTTTCGTTTCTTGATTGGGTTTTGAGTGATTCTTGCGTGGAGTAGTAATTGTGTCTTTGTTTTCTTCGAGTTTCGTCGGTAAAACTTAAAACGGACGTAACTTTTGATCTGCTTGTCCGCTCAATCGCCATAATACCATTTCGGAAACGTCTTGACGAGACCAAGAAGTTAACATGCTACGCTGTGTTCGGTTCACGTTTAGGACCAAAAACAGTCGTTTGACGGTGATACCGTCCAGTTGAAAAAAAAAAAAAATCGGTAATTTCTTTCCGTGTTCTTTGGTTTGTTGGTAAGAAGAGTTCCGGGGTAGATTGAGGGAATTTGAGTGCTTTTAAGAGAGACTTGAGTGGAAAAAGGCAAGAGAGGTGAGACTATTAGAGGGTAAAAGCCATTGATATCGAGTGATACACGAGCGCTGAGTGAATCATTGTTGAGTGATACACGAGTGATTGTGAGGTGGTGAGGCCTTGTTTTAACTAACCTTTCTTTCTTCTTTCTTTTTTGTGTTAAAATAAAAAAAACAAAAAAAAACAGGTATGTCGGGAAAGGACGGTAAAGATGGAGCCGGCCATAACCAGCCGGAAGATCAACCTATCGGCGATCCAAACAACAAGCTCTTGTTTGATGCATTGAAGTCAGAGTTGGCCAAGATAATGAGAGCTGAGTTGGAAGAGGTGCATGCGAGGATCAATGAGGTTGAACATAGCAAACAGTTTGAGTCCCCTCATAGCAGCGGACGTAGAGGTGGACGAGGTGACCGTGGCAGAGGTAATAATGGCAGAGGTCGAGGGTATGTTCCGTACAGGCAACCAGATTATGATTATTATGAGGAGCAGACAAACCTCGAAGTTGATCCCGATGGTCATGGTGGATATAGAGGATGGAGCAGAGAGGATAACAATCTGAACAACATCAAGATGAATATTCCTTTGTTCCAAGGGAAGAATGATCCGGAGGCTTATCTAGAGTGGGAGAGGAAGGTTGAGCTGCTGTTTGAAGCTCAGAATTATTCTGAGTTGAAGAAGGTGAAGTTGGCAGCACTTGAGTTTTCAGATTATGCCCTTGTTTGGTGGGATCAGTTGGTGAAGAATCGGAGGAGGAATGAAGAGGGACCTATTCAGACTTGGCATGACATGAAGACTATTATGAGGAAACGATTTGTCCCAGCTCATTACTACAGGGAGCTGTACAATAAGCTTCAGTCTTTGAGACAGGGGTCTAGAAGTGTGGATGAGTACTTCAAGGATATGGAAGTAACCATGATTCGAGCCAATATTAAGGAGGATAGCGAGGCGACAATGGCACGATTCTTGTCTGGTCTGAATTGGGAGATTCGAAATATTGTGGAACTAACCTTATCTTGAATTGGACGAGATGGTACACAATGCCATCAAGATAGAGAACCAGCTCAAGAGGAGGGGAGCAGCGCGGCAGAATCAGTCCACTGTCAGGCAGAGTCAGAGCAATTGGAAGTAGTTCCAAACCGCTGCGAGTGGTTCCTCGACAAAAGGGAACCAATGGAAGAAGGAGGATTGGCCAAAATGATACGAACCTTCGCAGATCCGTAATTCAACACGCATGCGGAAGACACGAATTGAAAATAAACCAATGGATATCTCAGTATACCTAAAGTCTAATCCCACAAATGATATAGAATCGGCCTAAACCCCCCTATACCCCAAGTGATGATCGCCTTAGTCACACGGAGACGATGAATGACACACAAACGAGGGTGATGAACTTGATTGATTCGCCGGATAAACGTTCGTCTTGGACGAACAAAGAGAATAATTGAAATTCTCAAAAGAGAGAGATAAACTCACCAAAATAATAATAATAATCAAGCTCTAATTTTCGTCCATTACATAAAGGCCATATTTATAGGCTTCAAAAAGTCCTAATTCTATAAGGAAACTAGTTAAAAACCTATCCTATAATATACCAAATCAAATCCTAGTTTAAAAAGGAATAAAATCACCAAAATAAAGCTGAAAATAGCCCTACCAACTAGAGAACTAATAAAATCCGAAAATAATAAAAATAACCATCTAAATAAACAACTAAATATTAATATTACTCTTCAGCCCATATCATCATTAATTCTTGGCCCATGAACTGAAATCCATGATCTACGGGCTGCATCATTCCCCTCCTCTTGAAGAGGATTTGTCCTCAAATCCTGCTTGTCTCCCACATCAAAAGGAAAGAAATTTTGCTTCTCCTTCTATTCAAA